>PVJS01027708.1:0-26058 GCA_004027185.1 Glis glis
GCTGTATAAAGGAGTCAGAATTTGCGGTTGCACGTGTTTTTCATTCACCTCATCTGGATAGGAACGTAGTAGTAATACCTCCAAATGAATCGTGCTGGAGGTGTTTCTGAAATTTCCGCGTCGTACGACGATGATTTAAACCACCAGTTCTGCTTCCTGTTCAAAGTCGGCTGTATAAAGGAGTCAGAATTTGCGGTTGCACGTGTTTTTCATTCACCTCCTCTGAATAGGAACGTAGTAGTAATACCTCCAATTGAATCGTGCTGGAGGTGTTTCAGAAGATCCCGCTTCGTACGAAGATGATTCAAACCACCAGTTCTGCTTCGTGTTCAAAGTAGTAAAAAATGCATGCTACTTATAAAGGTCAAACTTAAAAATCTGGAAAGACAGTTCCAAAAAGTAACATTAGTGCTTCTCTGTGCTAGTTTTAGTGGGTGAGTCACTGCTGACTCCAAAGCAATCCATGGTGTCTCATGTGTAATAAAACCATGTAAGGAAGCACATAAACGTCGCCCACAAGTGGGACACTGCCTAATGGAACTTATAATTCTTAGTATATGTTTCCCTTTGGAGCATTGATGCATTTTTAAAATTTGCTGTTAAGAGTGGATTGTAGTTTTTTATTTGTCATTATAGCAGCAGAAAATGAAATAGTGGTTTGGCTATGCAACCCCAGGGATTTCAGGATTAAAAACAAAACAGAACAGAACAATACCAAAAACTGCAAAAATGTTTTCCTTTGGGATAATATTTTGGTATTATGTATTGGGATTTTAAACAGTGATGAAATGCCATACTAGGTATTTAAATAAAAAGATCTAGGGGAAAGCCTGAAAAAAATCCTTTAATAAAAACAGAAATTTGTCCTTTTTCTTCTTATAAAAAGGTGGGGTTAAAACTTTTTTGGGGAATCTTTTTACTTTTATACTATTCAATGACTTAAGATGAATATTCAATACTGTAAGGAAAAATATTAACCAGGCCTTTTTTATCAGTCATCTTATTTCCATATCAAATGTCAAATGTACTGAAATTTGTTTTGTAATAGGTATATATTATAGTTATAATATTTATATGTCAGATTTAATATGAATATAGTTATAGTAGGTATGTATTATAGTTACAATAGAGAAAAGTAAAAAAGCATAATTCATGGTCATTACTTTGGGTGTACACATCCAATGTAAGAGATTATAATGTTATCTTCTGTAAAAATATATTTAAAATACTATCTTCCTTCAGAGCTGTAAGAAAAATATTTTCTGCTTACTCCTAAAAGGTGTGCTTAGTGGAAGCTTCCTTAGTTGGGTTTCCCTGAGATCTTTTTTATCTCAGAAGAAAAGTTTACACATCAGAACAGGAAACTGAAGAAGCAAGTCAGTGCCATGCATTCTACATCCACCAGTATGTTGCTATCGCTCTCATACATGCAGAAACAGGAGGGCTTCTCTTTCACAGCTGTCTTCTCCAAATGATCCCTAGACATCCTGCAAAGCTACCCTTATAGATGCATTACAGAGAAAGAAGTGCTTTATTTTTTTGAGCTTTCAGGTGATAATATGTATTTATTATTTTTAATATTCTTTTGTTGATGCATTATAGTCTCACATCATAATGCAGTTCAGAGTGATAGGGACATATATGCACCCAGCAAAAAAAAATAACAACAATGCTCCAAATATTTTTTATTTCCCTCTATAGCATTTATTTTATTTCAGGTATATGATTCCAGACACAGAGGCAAATAATTGCAATTAGTTGATTATTCACAATATTCTAAGAACTTAGTAATTTCAAAATTGTTTTGTTGTTATTGTCATTTTATTTGGTTTTATTTTGAGAAAAAAAGAAGGATAGCTCAGGACTCGGCTTCTAAGTGATTTGAACAGACTTCTGTTACTCTCCATTTATAACTGCCTGGGATCCCTAGGGAAACACGGAACATAAAACAACCAGCTAATCCACATCATCTGTAAGTCTAAAATCTCAATTTCAAACCCTGATGTAGTGGCCATGTCATGGTAAGCTTGCCATGACTAAGCAGGTCTTTGTGGTCTTTTTTCTGGGTCTACATATTAATTTTCATTCTGGAGATATTTTCCTCAAAAACTCCAGCACATCGTATATCTGATAGTAATCAAGCCCCACCAAGTCTGTCCCCTAAATATCTATAATCTGCCCTGGTTGATCCTATCCCTATGTGGGCAATTATACTCCCATTTAGAGTGTTTGGCAACCTTTTACCTAGCCCTACTGCTTTCTGTTTTGTCCCTACCCAGTTCTTTCTTACTGGCTTTTTGTTGGGCTTCTTATTTCACCATTTGCCTTTTGGGTCATTGTATTTAATTCCAGACCTTACAAATGCTACTTCTATGCTAGAGTATTCTGTCATAACCTTTCACCAAGGTCTCATCAAGTGAGCAAGTCCCTTATAGATGTTTTCAATAATACACCCCTTTCATACACTCTATGTCAGACAATCCTGCTATAGGCTTATTGTATTTATCATATTAGCAGAGCAGTAACTAAATTGTTAATTCTTATATTGCTATGAAACCAGAAAGCTTCCAACATGGGGAAGGGATTGTGTATATCTTGCTCAATTATGCATCCTTTGTGTTGGGGAGAATGCGAAAAATACACCTATTTGGGAAAAAATGCAAATAGTGATGAAAGCATGGAAAACTAAAGGAAATGAAGGCTAGTGGAAAGGAGTAGAAATTGCTTGATTGCAGGAGCTTTTCCACTCCTCCCCTTTCAAGTTCAACCACTTGTAACATGGTCCTGTTATATCCTTGTGTATCATCCTTAAAGAAAAGGAAGACAGTAAGACATCATGTTCCTGGAATGCCCCTTTCGTTGCTAGGTGCCAGGCCAAATCAAGGGAACCATGCAGACCCAGTTCCAGGATGCCTATTAAACTAGAAGGGCACTGGCTTTTTCTCATGTATGCTGGGAACCTGGGTAGTTATTGTTAACTGTAGAAAGCTGTTTTGTTTTTTTTTTTTGCACATAAGCCTGCATTCTTGCTCCTAGGGATGATGGTTATGCAAGCAAATAAAACAAGCTAATGCTGATGATGTCACTGCTTCTGCAGCCTAACATATAAAACCTTTCTCAGTGGCGACTGGTGTGGAATGGAGAACATTGTGGAAAGCATAGGTGTCATTTGTCCAGCCAAAGCACCTTGAGGGAGAGGAGATACTGCTGCGTGAAGCACAGTGAGGGACAGATCCTATCTGTTCAGCCTACTGCTACTTAATCTTCCTCATAAGCATCTCTCAGCAAAGCCCTATGTCATCTCTGGGTGTTTTCTTTGGTCTTTCAGCAACCTATCCCACTGCCCTGGCAGAACTGGGCTGTGGATGTGCCAACTTGCAGCCAGGAACCCAGATAGACCCCCATGAATGCCACAACTAAGGCAGTTGAGAGAAGGATATGTATGTGAGAACTTTCTAAATGGCCTCCCACTTTCATGTAGGGGTGGCTATTATGAATACTTGGGGCCACGATGCAAGTACAGGGATGCCCCCAAAACACCAGGGTCTAGAGGCAATATTGTTGCTCATGGGAAGCAATGTGGCCTAAGGAAAGAGAAAAAACTAAGTAAGAGCACAGCAGTGGGCCCCTCCTCACAGCAGTGTAGGCAACAACAGAGGGGAGTTTCAAATACAAGCCTGTGTCAAGCAACTACAGGAGGAATTAAAACTGGAGCGCGAAGCATGTTTAACTGAAACAGGGACCACTGAGCAATTAATTGCTCGTGTGAAGAGTACTGATGTGAATTTAGAAACTCTAGCCTGCCACTTTTCCAAACTGAAAGGCAAACATCTACCACAAGCTAGAGTAAGAATAGTAATTACCAAAATTTATTGGGACACCCATAATTGGGACACCTGTGAACTTGGTACCTCGAAAGAAGAGGATAACATGATTGTGGTGCCAGCGCTAGGGGCCAGACTAGTCATAACTCAAAAGGTAAAGGCATACAAGTCATGATGATCCTGATAATGAAATGTTCATAGCAGGAAGAAAGAACACCATTCTTCAAATGGATCTATGACAGTATTAAGGAGCTTTGCTATCAATCCTGAGCCCTTTATGGGCTTTCCCATTTCTTGAGCAGCACAGGCTGTAGCTGATACAGGGAAAACTGAAAAGACTGGGAAGTAAGAGGTACAGAGTATGGATCCAAAGGTAGAAGAAAGAGAAGGCAAAGGAAACACAAAGGGTCCAATAAGGGAAGCAAGAAGAAATTTGCTTTCACATGAGAAGGGCAACAATGAACTTTTAATATTTTTCCTTGAGGATATTGACATAGACCAACCATAGGTCATGAGATGTTGGTGACAAATCTGGCCCAGTGAACAAAACCTGACACAGTATCTGTGTTTCATTATATTGATGATGTTAACTTCTTTTCCCCACCTAGAGGAGGCAGCTCAAATGGTGATGGCACATCTCCAAGATGAAGGATGGGCCATCAACTCCAAATTGCAAGGTCCTTGGCTGTCTGCCAAGTACCCAGGAACTACCTGGTTGGGTAAATCTAAAGTGTATCAGCTGCTGTTATATATTACAGGCTTTCCCTACTCCTGATATGTTAGCCAACTTTGTACCACTATGACCAAAATACCTAACAAAAACAACTTGGAGGATGACAACTTTATTTTGGCTCACAGTTTTGGAGGTCCATGGTCAGCCTACTTCATTCCCTTAGGCCTGAGGTGAGGAAGAACATTGTGGTGGAATGACATGGTTGAAAAAAGCTGCTCAGCTTGTGGTGGTCAGGAAGAAGTGAGAGAGAGACAGGAAGGGGTCAGGGACATACATAGTCCTCCATGGCCAAGCCCTAGTGACCTACTTCCTCCAGCCATTCTCTAGCTATCATTTTCATCACCCCCCAGTAGGTCCATTCAAATTATCAACCCATCAAATGGATTAATCCACTGATGAAGTCAGAGCACTCATGATCCAAGCATTTACCTCTGATCATTGATGTGTTGCCTAACACATGAGCTTTTGGGGAACATTTCAGACCCAAACCACAATAATCAACTACTCCCAAACAGCTGCAAGCTCATTTGGAATTGTTAACATACTGGTGCCCCTTTATTCATATTTATCACAGATGTTAAGACCATTGTGCCATTTAGTAAAAAGTAGAATTAATTGGGACAAGACAACCTGAGTTCTCAAGCAAAAATAGTTGTAGAACAATTATAAGCTGTGGGCATATTAATCCAAGAACAAACCTATGTATTGGATATTTCTAGCTTCCTTGATGGGTTTGAGTGGAGTCTGTGGCGATGGAAGGGCAATGAATGAGTTTCTTAGGATCTTGGTCACAACTATGGAAGGGGACAAAGATACAGAGAGACATTTGGAAACCACTGCCACATTTAGAACTGGCTGTGCATCATATGGTTGCATATGACCATGCTTTTCTACCAGGAAATCAAGAAGCAGATAAATTAAAGCTAGATGGCTAGAAAATATGCCAGTTAATATTGTGGCTGCTTGGCTACATGGAAGACAGGGCACTAGAAAAGAAAGCTCTCTGGTTCATAGCAAAAAATGGGAGCTCCCCCTACATACTCAGATGTTGTATATGTATATGACGCTATTTTGCTTGTTCCATGAAGCAGCCATGAACAATGTCTCATATGATGTGGTGGGGGACTTGAGGAAGGCAGCCTGGCCAGTAGTGACAGGTTGAATTCATTGGACTCTTGCCCCACAGAAGGCAAATGTATTAAGGCCTTAAAATACTTAGCACCATATGTGGCACCCTTACAAACATAGACAATGACAATGGAACACACCCTACTGGCCACTTGGAGCAAGAATGGGCTGAAAATTTGGACATAATTAGCATTTCCACTCACCTCATAACCCAGTTAGAGCAGGATTAATTAAATGAATTAATGGTCTACTACAACAGAAACTAAACATAGAAGATGAATGCATTGCAGTTTGAACCAAGCAAGCATCAATAAAGGTGACGCAGAACATAACCTCAACACATTTTCCAGTGTCTGCCTGATGTTGACACAAGAGCTTGATGACTCCATCAGGATTTAATGATGATGCTTAAGGACACAAGCACTCCATGCTGTTGTCACGGGATCTGCCACAAAATACCCATACAATCTACAGGCCATGGGAATGGTAAATAGGGCCTCAATGGTGTGGGTTCCTAGGACCAGTGGGAAAAGGACCAATGAGACCATAAATATGATATTGCAAATCCAGGGATGGGCTACAGACCAGCACTATTCTCACTCAAAATGATGGAGTTGCTTATGCATTATTGAATAATCAAAATTTGCCTCTGTTAACACCTGCTAACAATATCATACATTTCATCCTTAGAGCTCATCTATTTGGAGAATGGGCAAGTGCTGTTGCAGAAGTGCAGAATAAAATGTGCTGGGTATACAGGGGACTGCCTGTCTTCCTCCACTAGTCATCTGTGGCATCTGCAACCAGCCACAGTGGTGCAGTGGAAGTGGTTAAGCTGAAGCAACACTCACCACTCATGAGCAACTGCCTCATAGACTTGTATATAAATTTACCTTCTGTTAAGGACATCAAATATCATGTGTTTTCCTTTGTGTGGGAACACATGGACCTGACCAAGCCTTGACTGAGGGGCACTGTGTTCAATGGCTTGGATTGTCTAGGTACAATGCAGGTGGAAATGAGAAGGATACTTACTCTTTGTATACAAAGAAATACTGGTAGTAACACCTCACTACCCTCTGGATATAGGGGTTGGATCCCTGTCAATCAATAAACTTTAATCATTATACTCAAAGAAACTGACTACTTAGACTTGCAAAGTGGAACAGCATGTGTGGGAACATATCCCTTCCCTTGGGGATGGTTATGGGCATGCAGCACCCATGGATGGCCATACCTGCCTTATAACTGATATACTTGGGGGAAAACTTGCATACCATCTTGCATACTTCCCTTTTGTCTACAATGCCTACTAATTCAGACATGGCAAAAGCTAGGCATAAAGTAATGTGAGCTTCCTGTGGGTTTTACCACTTGCTGTACTTTTTCCTCAAGCAGCAAGCATTGGCATTGTTCCAGGTTGAAGCTTTATTCAGACACACTGCTGCCACATTAAATAATATTTGCAGAACTCTAACTTTGCTTGAAACAACCACCCAGATGCAGAAGGGTTAAAACAGAATGGAATTAGATGTGCTGACTGCAGCACAGGGAGGCACCTGTACCCTCACAAAAGCAGATTGTTATATATATATATATCCCTGATAATGATCATAACATGTCTTTAGCACTGAACAAGTTACAGATCCATATTACTGCTACAGACAAACTTAGTATTGATCTTATTTCTGCTTGGTTATGATGTCTTCCTTCTATGAGGAGATATGTCGTATTCAGTTGGTTGCTCTGATAGCAGAGCTCATTATATTCTGTTGCTCTTTGTATTGCTGTTGTGGGATTTGGCTATGGTGTACATCTTTTGCCATCTTTTGTGGACGATGGGAACAATAAGATTTTAAGGTTGTTCAGGCACATGGGAGTTGACTGCATTATCCTTAAAAAAATGCAGATGATGAGACACTGTGTCCCTTTATTTCCCAGAAAAAGTCAAGGGAACAGAGAGCGCAGGCCTGGGCCAGGTATATGTAGATAAACTAGAAAGACACTGACTTCTCTGGACAACTATACATGAATTGATATTATTATTATTACACATCTTTATGTATATGAGACATATGAGGAATCTGAGAGATTTTAGAGTTTAAATTGCCAAAATTCACTGAGATCCTTAAATTATAAAGTCATATAAGTTATGAATACTTGATCCCCATTCAACAAATCTTATTCCTTTATCCATCCTTATAATCTCTGTACTCTTCTGCCATTTGGTTTATTGAAGCAAGCCCACTCATCCTCTAGTGTCAATTTTGGATTAATCACACCATCAGTTTATCAACCACCCATAAATTTATTACAGTTCCAGTATCTCAATCTCTGAAAGCTTCCATAGCGGATCCTCTGTGAAAACATTCCAGAGTTCCTAAATATATCTCTTCTCGCCGGGTGTAGTGGCACACGCTTGTAATCCCAGTACTTGGGAGGCGGAGACCGGAGGATCCGGGTGATCCTCCGCTGTGAAGCCAGCCTCAGCTACTTAGTGAGGCCCTCCGCAACTTCATGAGACCCAGTTTCAAAATAAAGTATAAGAAATAGGGCCGGGGGTGTAGCTCGGAAGTAGAACGCCCCTGGGTTCAATCCCTGGTACTGCAAAAAAAAAAAAAAATATATATATATATATATCTTCTCTCAGACCTCATACTCTATGGCATAATCATTTCTTTACTTGCATACCTCTTCCCATTAGATGTTGAGCATAAACTATATTTATTTAATTTTCATATTCATTATTCTCAGCATAGTAGTTGATCCAGAGAAATCACTGAGAAAATATTCATAGTATATTTGATCATAAATTGTCTGTTTTCCAAAAGGATCTATTTATATTATGTATTTGGGGGGAAAGCTCTCAAAGAGAATTGTTAGAGTATTCATTTCATTTTGACTCTGTCTTTTTCTTTCTTTTATTGTGGTTGTCACTAAGGAGGCAATCTCTTCTTTCTCTTTCAGTGTCTCTGATGTTAGTCTTCCAGAGTTTATTTTTACTGTTTTTTTTCTCACTCCTTTCAATTAACAATAACTATAATGGATAAATAGAAAGTTCTTTTAAACACACAAAACCTATTTTTCTAACTTTATATTCAATTAAGTGAACTTGTTTGTATCTCATGGTAAGTGGGAGGTAATACATTTTATTTTTCTTTTATACTAATGGATAAGACAAAGTCAAATGCATTTATGCTGCACCTATTAGAGAATTTAAATCAATAATTTGGAAAATTTGATATATATCATAGCAATAGTTAAATCTTTTTGAAAGTTCATTATCTTTAGAGCATGACCCTACTGATCTTAAAACTTGACATTGGATTTAATTAATTAATGGTTTCTTATTGAGTGTCCACCTGTGGCAGGTCCTTTGCAAACCATTTATATGAATACAAAGATAAATGAAAAGAAATTCAGGATGATCTTGCTTTGAACTGTAAAGTAGGTAAAAAAAGAAATTGTATTTATCGCCCCATTTCTGTCCCAATGTAATAGTTGTATGACTCAGAAGCAGCTTGGATTATCTAGAGTCATATGTGTGAATATTCTGTCAATATTGTGCACACTGTGTGGCTAGTTGGTAAAAGTATTGAGTTAAAAAGCTTATCAAGAAGAGATTTTAAAAAGTCTAATTTATATTCTTTAATATTAAATATCACCAGTTTAAAATGTATGCATCACTTTCTGATTACAAGATAGCAGGTACTATAAGCATTTATTATATTATTTCATTTTATTTGTAAAACAACATTATTATTTGAAGTATAGTGCTTAAGGAACTTTAGGAAAATATTTTAAAAGCAAAATGCATCTGAATTAAATCATTTTAAAAATTAAAATGAAACATACTATTGGCTAGTACTTTCTAAATGATGAACAATATGCATTCCATTTAAGAAATAAAATTGGTTATTAATTCACCCAGCTAAAGCCTAAAAGGCCATGTGCAGTCAATGAGAAAAATATGTTACAATTGCTTTCATAAATTTTACAAGATGAAAATGCCTTTAAGTAATAGTCATAGAAATAGGTAAGAGAAGAATTAAATAGATTTGTAATTGCTGGTTTTTAAATGAGTTGCCTTTTTAGAGTATAATATATTCATCAGATTTCTGCCCTTAGTGACTAAATTAACTGTGTATTTCAATATAAATGCTTTCTGACCACAATTCACTTTCATTATTTAACATGTATAATATTAAATTCTTTAGACTAAGAGAATCTATGGGTAAAATTCCCAATGATATATTTCTATATTTTAATAAGAGTTTTCTATTAAATAAATATCTGTCCATTTCCCTGGTAGGGTATTGTTTCAGAGAGCATTCTCACTGCTGTAATCCAAATGGCTAACTACAAAACTCAGAGGAAGGAAGATTTATTTGCTCATAGATTTTGGAGACTTCAGGTTCAATCCATGTGAGGCCATGGTCTGCGAATATCAGGACAGGACATGGTGGCAGGAAAGAGAGAGAGAAAAGAAAAAGAGAGAGACAGAGAGCGCAAAGGTCAGCTCTCACATCATGGAGGCCAGAAGCAAAGAGCCAGCAAGCAAGGGGATCAAAGACAAAAGCACAGTCCCTAAGGCCACACCCCCAGGGACCCACCTTCTCCAGCCACACCCCACCTGCCTAGATTACCACCCAATAAATCCATTAGAATGGATTTATCTACTGATGAGATTATAATCCTCTTGATTTAATTACATCAACTCTGAACATTGATATGTGAGCTCTTCAGGGAACATTCTGTATCTAACCATGACAGGTATTAACTATATTTGTGGTCTTACACATATTATTTCTTGTGTTTTATAATTTTTAATCATACATGAGTATACCAAAGTTATAAATAATTTATACCTCTGAGAAATTTATTGCATTTCTTGATTAATCTGGAAATAATATTCTCAATTATTTAATATAGTATGTCTCTTTTAAGTTGTAGAAATATAATACCTAGAAAAAATAACAAATAATACTAACCGAATATATAGAATTGGAATTGTGCTTAGATTCCCAAAATCACATGTATCTGTTTAAAATGTCTCTCAGATCTATTTGGTTTTAGTACCACTTAATCAGCTTTCTTTTGATTTTTTACATTACTACATGAACCTTGGTACTATATGAACTTTAGCTTTTAGAGTCACAGAATTCAGAATTCTGTGGGAAGGGGGTATGGATGGTGTGTGTGTATGAATTCAAGTGATGTTGATTTAATCATCATGGTTTTTCAAGATTAACTTTAAGACTAAGTAAAAAAAAAACCTCTCATTGGTTGATATAATTTCCATTTTTTAATAACAGTAGAAGTTGAATTATCTAGCATGTTCTATGGCTCCCAATTTTTCTATGGTTAGAATACATGCATCCTAGAATAAATGCTATACTTTTTACTGTTTTCCTAATATAATGGGAGTGGGTTTAATATGAAATTCCAATGTTTTCACCATTGAGGCTTTATCTTGCAAATCCAGGGAGGCCCAGTGTGTTTTGCCTTGAGAAGTTGGAGCTAAACTGCTAGTGAGGAATATACCGCCAGGATTTTCAGTAATAGAAGTAACTGTCAGAGTAATTGTGATTTGGGGCTAGGAATGCATCTCAGTGGTAGAGTGCTCACACACATGTGCAAGGCCCTGGGTTCATCCCACCCCACCCCCAAACATGTCATTGTAATTTGTATTGCATTACTCTGGATTAGGATATTAACATGTGTTCATTTCATTGAAGTTCTTAAAGTACAGTGTTTATAGTTAAATGAGAAATACCTACAATGACAATCAAATGTTTTAGAAATGACTAAAAATCACTGCATTATGACAGATGCAAACAGTTTCTACTGCAATGTGTATCATCTAGTTCTACACATAGTTGGAGAAGTTGCTCTATGCAGTTCTTGAATTGCCAACCTATCAATTTAAACATTCTCTTTAATGTGTATAGATGGTATCCAATAACAATCGTTTAAGAAGATAATGATGAAGAGTTGAATCAGAGGGCTTGTTAGGGACAATAGCCATGCATTGCTTTATGGTTATGTTTTGTTTTCTTCAAAATTATCCTGTCAGCCTGTAAATATACCTCCAAAGCAAAATTTGACAAATATGCTGTAATACTGCATTAATAACAAGATGTACAGTACTTGGGAGGCTGAGACAGGAGGACTGCAGGTTTGAAGCCAGCCTCAGCAACATAGTGAGACTCTCAGTAACCTAGTGAGACCCTGTTTAAAAAAAAAAATGAAAATGTCTGGGGGTGTAACCTGAAGATAGAATGCCCCTGTATTCAATTCCCAGTACCATAATAATGAAAAAAATAAATAAAACAAGACATAAAAAGACATTCTATCTAGTGTTTCCTTTGTCAACAATATCAAATGTTTACATTTCACTAATTCTAAAAGACTTCTATGAAGAAAGGATGCCAGGAGTAGCTAAGTTTGAGAAATAGAGCCTATTGTATCCCGCTCATGGAGAGTCATGACCCATAGAGCAAGGTTTCTGAACAATTTGCAATAAAGAATGCGGTTTAGTTTTGTTTATCCTCATTGTGCACAAGCATACTTGACCAGAGGACAGTTTTTCAAATAACCTTTCCCTTAACATCCTATAGATCTAGTCTTCTACAAAAACTACCCGATGCGATTGTGAGCTAAGTACTCAACTGTATATAAACTAAATTACTTTGTGACCTTCTTGCCTTTTCAGCACAGACAGTGAAGTTAAATATAAGTCTACTCTGTAAAGTGTTTGCCTGTATGGATTCTTTCTCCAAAGCCCCACCTGACCACAAAACTTTATCACTATCAATAAATAAGAGCTGCCTATGTCCAGAGAAAAATCCAATGTCTTATCTAAAACATCCTGCCCAATTTGCATACATGTGACCTATACATCCAGAGACAGCTATGCACTTGTCACATCTAATACCAGGACATTAGGTTTGCCTAATTTATGTCTATGTAAAATGTCTAAACATGGGTGGATACAGAGCTAGCTTGTATGTCAAGTACTACTGGACCAGAGTTCACTACATATAAATAGATGAAACTTTCTTTCCTAACTGGATGATAATGATTTCAACTGCAGAAGAGTAGTCAATGCCTCTCCCCCAGGTAACTTTACAAGGATGAGTGTCTAGCCAAACACTTTGGGAACTTGGTACAACATCTGATCTATAGGGATGGTCTACAGGTGTCTATAGAGAGGAACACCCATACTTGTCAGGAGACAGATGGCCAGTCCAAAACCCATCTGAAGGTTAAGGTAATACAGCCTTCTCTCCCCACTACACTGAAATCTGTTTGGGTGATCTGTAAAATAGTGAGGTTTAATTTAAATGTATTAGATAACATATAAATTTATTTTATGATGTTGAGTGCTTCCAACAGAAAATAGCTTAAAAAGGTAGATCTTGTAGTTTTCTACATTATTATATCAAAGTCAGTATTTCTTAGATACCCATAGACTGACATAACCCTCTGAATATTTCTCTACATTTCTTTTCAGATCACAGTGAAATGTGAAAGCTAGAAGGGAAAAAAAAGGGGGAGATTGAAAATGGAAGGGAGACCAGTAAAGTGGAGGATGGGGGCCAGGAGGAGAGAGAAGGAAGGAAAAGGGGAGGTCCTAGGCAATGAGACGGACCAAATTATGTTATGTGCATATATGAATGTATCACAAAGAATTCTACTATTTTGTATACTTATAGTGTACCAATAAAATAAAATAGCTCTCTTTATATAAAAAATGGGCAAGGAGATGTCATCTCAAGTGAGTATAAATATATCTGAGGAGTAAAGAGAGTGAGACACTCTAATATAAAAGGTAACCCATTCTCCTTTTCTGAATCAAGTGCCTCAAGTTCAAAAAGCCAATTTTTAGGAAGGCGAAGTTCATTCTTCTCACTCACATCTTGTTGTTTTATGCTTTTAAAAAACCCAACAGCAATGGACTAAATTTTAAAAATAACTTTCTTACTCCTTTCGGTCTCTTTTCTGAGGAGCCTCCAGGTGATTTCTGAGATATGCCTGGAAATATGTCAAGACTTCCCATCTTTTTTAATGCATAAGAGGAAGGAACCATGGGGAAATGGAAAGAGCAGATTCTGAGGTCTCTCTCAGCTTCATGTGTAGACAGAGAAATCCATGTAAATTATTCAATAAAATACTCTCTCAGTATCATAATGTTAGGCGGCTAGATAGACATTAGCAGATGGGGTTGGCTGGGATGGACTGGAAGCTCTGAAAGTTTACCTGCAGAGCCTTGCATAACCTGACCCCTCCCCTGTGGGAAGGAGAGCAGGGAAACAACACAGGATCACTAAGGTGCTATTCAAAAAGGGCAGTCAATAACCCCAAATGTAGTACATATGTATAAAGAAGGTTCCAGAGGGACCATAAAACCTGACATATGGAAAACTCCAGGCTGCTTTCCATACCCGAAAAGAGACCCAAGACTCCAGACCCCATCTCTGGAGTGTAATCCCTTGTCCCCAGAGACCTTCCCATTCCTGGGAATGGCCCTTTCCAGAGGCTGTCCCCTCTCTTCACAGCCCTTCTCATACAATGCCTTTACTTCTCTAAAAAAGCTTCTGCATTTCCCATTTGTGCTTTTTTTTTTTTTTACGGTACCAGGGATTGAACCCAGGGGCGTTCTACCTCCGAGCTACACTCCCAGCCCTATTTTTTATTCTTTATTTTGAAACAGGGTCTCACTAAGTTGTGGAGGGCCTCACTAAGTAGCTGAGGCTTGGCCAGGAATCTGGATCCTCCGGTTTCAACCTCCCAATTACTGGGATTACAAGCATGCACCACCACGCCCAGCTGTGCTTTCTTGCTTGAATGCTTTTCAAGCAGATAAGCAAGGACTGAGCTTGTGTGCAATAATTTTAAAATCCCCCGCCCAGTCACAGCAATGTCTTCCCACTCTTCACTATGGCAACTGCAGCAGTAACTGCAATCAGTTTCAAACCCCAGGTGAAGGGTGTTTAGAACAATAGAAAGACAAATTACAATGGAACGGTTTCCTGATTGGAAGGGTAGGAACTCCTTCAGCTGTGGGAGTCATCTTGGAAATTTCATCCTTGGCTAATTATTTCTAGGTTACTTTCTTGGGAGGCAGTTAGTCCCCCACCCCACTAGAATTCAGCCTTGGCAAATAATCAATTCTGGCCCAATATCTGGTATGAAAAATTAGGGAATCTAGGTAAAAAGTTAGAGAGTAGACTTTAAGGAAATGGGATGCAATAGAAAATTATATTTTTGTTTCTTTACCATTTGATTTCATAAACAATACCTTTGACTCACAACTCAGATTTTTTAAAAATGTAAGAATAATTACAGGTTAAAATCCTCATATTATTTTGACTATGCATCTATTTTTATTTTGCAAATAACAAAGTTTTGGCTGATAAATGAATGCGAGTCTGATTTTAGATGTCCTCTCAGATATTCAGATATGCAGGTTTTTATGTTTACTGTAAATTAGTTTTTTTTTAAACAGGGACTTACTAATTTACTGTGTGCTGACACAAAACCTGTTATCCTCCTGTCTTAGCCCCCAAGTACTAGGATTGCAGGTATGCACAATTACGCTCAGTTGAATTACTGTTATTTTAATGGATAAAATTAAAATCTGCTTTACATTTTTGAAGATTCTAAAGACACATTTATCAAAGAGAAATGGTCTCAGCTGGGCTTGGTGGCTTGGTGCACACCTGTAATTTCAGTACTTGGGAGATGAGACAGGAAGATCACAGGTTCGAGGCCAACTTCAGCAACTTAGCAAGATCCTGTTTCAAAAAAAAAAGGGCTGGGGGTGTAGCTCAGAGGTAGAATGCTCCTGGGTTCAATGCCCAGCATCCCCCTCCCCAAAAAGAGAAATGATCTTTATTTTGGAACAACTTCTATAAGAATGTTTCCTCAACATTTATTGTTGGTAGTTCTTCCTAATATAGAACAATTAAAAGGTATCCAAGTGCAACTGATAATTTTAAAACTATTATATGTTTTTAAAGCATGCAAATAAATAGTTATTTGCTCTCCTTTTCCCAACCTTAAGAGAAAATGGGAAGCTAAGGTAAAATTAGTAACTAAGAAAAGAACTAAAATGTATTTATTTACCTATTTTTTAAGTTTTTAATTGGCAAGTAGTAATTATATATTTATGGTGTACAATATGGTATTTCAAAACATGTAGACAATGTGGAATGATCAAATCAGACTACTTCAAATATTTATCATTTCTTTTTAGTGAGATCATTTAATATTATACACTATATAAAATTTACCCTTCACATACATATGGATTAATTATAGATTAAAGAAATCATTAGCTATAAAATACTCTTTATTGCCAATATATAATATATACAAAGAAAACTTATAAAACATGGCTTATAGCCAGGCGTGATGGCACATGCCTGTAATTCTAGTACTTGGGAGGCTGAGATAGGAGGATCACAGGTTCACAGCCAGCCTCCGCAACTTATAGAGGCTTTCCACAACTTAGTGAGACCCTATTTCAAAAATATAAAAAAAAATGAAATAGTCCTGGGGGTGTAGCTCAGAGGCAGAATGCCTCTCTGGGTTCAATCCCCAGTACTACACACACACACACACACACACACACGACTTATAAAAGATTTATCATTTATTTAGTCTGAAACCTCAAGTAGAAGCAAGATAGAGTAGCCATTCTTAAAATGTTACTTTTCTACAATGAGAAGATTACTTCTCAAGGACATTTTTATTTTCTAACTTTTTTTGGCAGAAGATACACTATGGTTGTTTTCTGCTCACAATATTGATCATTTTTTCCACCTCCTTTGTGACAATGAAAGAGTTCTCTTTTTTCCTACTACAACAATATAAGTAGCTGAATTATGGACTTTGACAGTCTTTGTTTCCAAATGACACTGTTGACAGTGTTTCTTCTTCTGGTTTGCCTTTCACCGAGAGACTTTTCCTCAGAAATCTCAACAGAGTTCAATTTTTTCCATCTTGTTCAGCAAATAGTAATTGTCAGACTAATTCCTCAAGCTTGTCTCTCTTAACTGATTTTATAATGATGTGTTAGAAAAATGCATTTATTTTTTAAATCTGTTAAAAGAATTTTTCTACCTAGAAATAAAAGAGAAGTAGGAGGGTTTTTTCATAATTTTTTTCTTCTTCCACATCTGCTCCTAAAAAAAGCAGAGCATGAGGGAAATATGGTGCTGAATTATACTGAGATTTAATTAGTCTTTAAAAAGCTGAAAATGAAGGAGAAGACTCTATTTGGAATTTAGGCAGTTTTTAGATCTCGGAAAGAATTTCTTCCTTTCTTCTTGCACAAGTTATTTCCCCCAAATCTCCCTTAAGTCTTTTCTTAAATCTTTCTCCTCCTTCCTTTCTATGTCTATTTCAAAATCAATGATCTTATATCCAACTCTCTTTTGCTTATATTTCATTTTTACATATAAAGAAAAGATTTCAAATTAGAGTATAATTTCAGGCAAAATAACTTGATTACAGAGTTGTGTTAACTAATGCATAGTTTTAGCATTGCTTTTTTTTTTTTGTGGTACCGGAGATTGAACCCAGGGGAGTTCTGCCTCCGCGCTACACCCTGGCCCTATTTTTTATACTTTATTTTGAAACCGGGTCTCACCAAGTTGCAGAGGGCCTCACTAAATAGCTGAGGCTGGCTGTGAACCCCGGATCCTCCGGTCTCTGCCTCCCAAGTACTGGGATTACAAGCATGCACCACCATGTCCAGTGGCATTGCTTTTTTAGTTGAGTGAATTTATTATGTGGGGTCAAAGTGGGGAAAATATTCAGATTTTGCGGTGAGTTAAAATTTACTTGAAACTCCTGTTAGGTATGTGGGTGTGCAGATATCTATGTCTAAATAGATAAGACATGTCAATTTATCTTAATTTACTTTCCAACAAAATTCTTGAATAGAGAGATGTATACTAAGCAGTGGAAACTAAAAAAAGAGAAAAAAAATTATAAACTGGGCATGGTGGTGCATGCCTTTAATCACAGTACTTGGGAATCTGAGACAGGAGGATTGCAGGCTCAAGGCCAGCCTCAGCAACTTAGCAATTCAGCAAGACCCTTTTTAAGAATTAAAAAATTAAAATAGGGCTGGGGTGTATCTCTGAGGTAGAATGCCCCGAGGTCCAATCCCCAACCACAAAATGAATAAGTACATAAAATTGTACTTATTCATATTTATAGATTAAATTTCATACCAGGATCAGTGTACAGTGATGCATATGCAAGCATACCTGTTTTCATAGCTCTATTTGAAGCTAGATGTTTTGAATAGGATGTTAAATTCCCACTATTCTGAGATATAGGGCCATTGTAATTCTGGAAAGAATATTGGATTGAAGTAAGCAAATGAACTATTTGAGTTAGAGCAGGATTTCAGAATAAGGATGAAAGATCTTTTACTATGTAAGTGATTAAACGCTTAGCCTTGAACTCAACAGATAAAGAAAAGGCCAAGCTCTCGGAAGTGTAATTTGTGCAATTTCTCAAGTTGACCACTGGGTGGCAATGTTTACCCATTTTTATTTTAGCTTTTTGCAAACGCAAAAGCAGTAATAGGAGGAAATGAACTTTCTGGTCTTCAATGTTATTTGTGGGTCCTAAGACACTGAGAAAAGTCCTTTCTTTTAAATGTATTCTGGTTTCTTTGTTTTCCACACAGAATAGGCTCTTATAGTGTGTTCCTGAAACACTGTTCTCAATCCATTAATTGATCCTAACAGAGCAGGGCATACTATAGAGAATTAGCAGTGAGTCCAGAAGAAAGAAATAAGAATCAGTAAGGAGTTAAAGAAAACGCAATATACAGCAACATGAAAATACCTCGAGATGTTTATTCTTGGGGATTAAATGTTGAGGGGTGACAATGGGTTACTCATTTCTGAATCACAATCTGTATGCTGAGCTCTTATGATTTTGATCAGTGTCCAGAACTATTCAGAGCAAGTTAGATTGAAAATTTAAGGCACATTGATCAAAACAGTCAAAATCCAATAAAGGCATTCAACTTCATTCTATCTAAACTTCCTCTATCAGTTCTTACATTCACATGTAGAGCTGGAACTCTGCATCTTCTTTATGCCCCTCAGAGCTTCCTCCAACCAGAAAGGACCTCTGCAGCTTTGCAGGAGATGGCTGAACAGCTGCAGGACATAAGTTATTTTGGCTTCGAGGTGAATATTTCCTGCTGCTGGCATCAAAAGGATTAAATGTTGAGGACACAGGAGTTCCATGGAAAGATGGAGAGGACTGCGTAAAGCTCTCTAATGGGATTCTTAACTCCAAAATCATTGCTCCATGAGAAGTCCTAAAAAGGATTCTGACCTGCTGCTCACATGCAGGATCCGTCTCTCACAATAGTACAAGTTTCACTTGAGGCAGAATTAGTTTACTATTGTATTATTCTTTTTTCCTACTAGAAATGACTTTTCATAATAATTCAGTTTCCATCTGTTCTCTGTATTTATCTTTTATTACTGTAATATCTATTATCTTATTACAGTTCCCTTCTGTCCTTTGACATGGTAAGAAAAGAAGACTACAAAAAGGGGAACTTTCACACTTTTCTATTAGTAATATAGCAAAACAATAATGGGCAAAAGTGGAGGAAAACATTCTCATCTTGGTTAGTTTAGGCAGTTGATAACTACAGTGTATGTATGCATTCTGTCTAACTCATTGGAAATAAGACAGAGGGACTCTCATATACTGTGTAACATCAGGGAGAGACCATGCCTCACCTCAGGAACTTAGGATCAGCAGGGTCCTTGGCTTCCACAGTAGAAAATAATTTCAGCACACTCCAGTCAGAGACAAAAATGGAGGTTTATTTAGGAAAGTGGGGGATGATGAGGTAGAATAGAAAAGATAGAAATATTAGGCAGAAAGGAGACATTGGGAAAATAGAGATTTAAAATTTTGAAAGTTCATAATCTAACTCCACCCTATATGGTGTGTTCAGTCAGGCAGAAGCCTTAATGAGTCCACACCCTTAATCACGATGGCTCCTCTCCACACCTGAGATGCTTAATGTAAGTAGGGTGGGTGAGGAGGACAAAGGTCAGACCCCACTGCCTATTTGTTGCCAGGGAAACAGGACTAAGAGGAAGTCCTGCCCTTCACTGTGCGACCCTACCTACCCCCTCCTATAAAAGAACTGTGAAAGCATGTGGACTCTCTCTTGCTCGTTTGGCTGGATGGATGGACGTGCGCAGGGAGACTCACTCTCCCCTTCTTAGATGACCCCCAACCTGTATCCCCACCTTTCTTAAGTTAATTAAAAACTTTGCCTTTTTCTGATGGCACATGTTGAAATTCTTATTCATCATGGAAGCCAAGGACCCCTCAGAATTAGCATGTCTCCCATGACATAATCTGGTGACCCAACGAAGGGGCTTCAGAAAAAGTCAACAGTGGTAAGTGAAGGGCAAAAACAACTGCACCGGAGACAACCATGCAGCCAAGAGATTTATTCAAGTGGCAGGGGGTCAGAAGAAAGGTGATCAGAGAGAGAGAGCGCGCGCTGCCGTGCTTGGAATTAAATACAGGCTTAAGCTGAGTTGGCCCGTAGCCATTGGTTGACCAGACCCGGTGTTGCATCTTATTGGAGGCCCATGTGGCCTTTAAACTTATTGGTTGGTGGGATGGTGCATGCGCCGGAAGCCTGAGCAGCTCCCAGGAAGGGGTGGGACCCTTTTGGGAAGCAGTAACTAGGCATGGGGGCAGGGTTGGGAGGAGAACCCCCTTGGAGAACTGGTTCAATCCATCAGTAAGTTTTAAAAATGTTTGGGTTTTTCTCATCCCTGTTTTTAAATGTCCTGTTTGTGTGTTGGGGGAGCTGGGCAGAAGTATGTGAGTTAGAGAGGCGAGTCCCTGGGTCGCCCATCCATCTCCGGTGGTGAGCTGGACGCTTTCTTCCCAGGTGGGAAAGTAGGGGGAGGCTGGAACTCCGGCCACCACTGTGAGACTGCTCCACTTCTGCTGCAGTCCGCAGGAGGATTCGGCACTGCCAGCAGCACAAGCCGCCATGGCGCAGGCAGTCACCACACCCTTTGGCCAAGTTCCTGCCCGCTGCCGGAGAGAGGCAGTGCTGCCCTAGTTGCTAAAACCAGTGCCTCGCTATGGGAGTAATGGGAAGAGATCTCTCTCTCCTTGCCTGTCCATTTCTTGCTCCCTTCCATTTTGGCAAAAGCCATTCTCCCTTAGAAGATGAGTGTTTAAAAGGCACGAAAAATGGGGTGCTTTTTAAGATTTGGATCCTGGCATACTTTAACAGCCAGGAGTGTGAAAGCAGCAGGCAGCAGCCCCTGCACCGTGCACCCTGACCCCAGGCGCCGACCACGTGGCCAGGCCAAGCCGGGCCAGGCAGCAGCAGCTGAGGCTACCCAGCACAATGGAGACCTGAGCCCTGAGGTGGGAATTGGTGACATGCGCAGCTACTAGATTTACTGCTGCTCTCTTGTTTTTGTGAAAAAGTTTTCAATCAGTTAGAAGCCAGTTTTAGCAGGGAAGAGAAAAAGCTTGCTCTAAAGCTTTCTGTAAAATTAAAGGAAAATGTAAACTTTAATTGTTTTTATAAAAATAAGTGCTTGTTTTATGCTCCAGCTAAGCCACATGGACACTTTCAGATTTTGCCTTAACTAAAGTATTAAGAGGGAACAGTACCATTTACTGGAGATAGAAACTGTTTACCTAACATGTGCTTTGTTTTACAGAAAAGGAATAACAGAAATCTCTTGTTCTTTTTAAGAGCATTCAAATCACTGGGGATGAGGTATCAGGGATACTCTGTTCTTAGACTTTTGTTTGTCTTGTCTTATTTGTTTCTGCAGGGGCTAAAAAGGGCACCCTGGTTTGAGGACCTTGAGCTGGCTTGAAGGATCCTGTTGTAGGGGGCACCCTAATAGAGGGTGGCACCCCTAGGACTGCACCTAGGAATGAGGATGGTCATTTCCAAAGGATTGCAGATAAAGATTGAGCTGTATATCTCCACAGCAGGGATGCCTCCGTGGAGAGATTGACAGCTGAGTGAGGACAGATTCTAATCTGATCCTGATGGTTTCTGTTTTGTCTTGATTGTCCTAGTTGTGTGTTTTTTCTCTTTTCTTAGAGCATGCAAAAGAGTAACAAGATCATGTATTATCCTATATCTATCCCTGAGAACTTATCCCTGAGTGCATATTAAATAAGTAAAAGGCAAAAGATTTAGAATAGGAGGAAACTAGTTTTTTTTTTTTTTGTTATCTGGCTTAGCCCTAATGTGAATTAGAAAATGGAGGCTTGTTTCTGTAAGGTTAAAAAGGAAATGGGCAGAGATCTAAATATATGGGGTTTTTCCCCCTGAAAAATAGAATGTGAGGATGTTTGCTACAGGGTCTGCCTTATTGGGTGACAGGTGGCCACCTGAAAATTTTTTTTCAGTGTCATCCATGAGTCACAGTCCCTGTTTCACACATCCCCTACTGTATGAGCGTCCATGTTTGTATCTTCAATCTATTACTCATTGTGTTACATGACATACATCTGTAAAGGGTTATATTTTGATTTTGGGAACTATACATCTAGCTCTATGTCTAGTTATCTATAGAGATTCAATGCCTGGCAAATTAAAGTTTTATGGTACCAAAATTAGCTTATAAAAGAGCGTTCATAAGTTAAAAAAAATGGATCCAAATATTTTTTGCTCACATGACTTAAGTCTTTTAATAAATAAGTTTTAAGTGTGTTGGTAAAATAAAAGTAAAATGTAGAAGGGATTAGCAAATTTTTTCAGGTTAGCTAATTAATATTATATTGTCTGTTTAAATTACAATGTCTATTGTTTGTTATTAGGATTTTTATTTTGTTAAAGTAATGACTTAAAGTGCTGACTGGCTATTAAAATGGGTAAATTAGGTAAATGTAAGTAAATTTTTAAGTGGTTTATCTTTAAAAAATAAATCTAGATTGTATATAATTAAGTTAAAAGCTGAACATCCAACTGCTAAATATGAAGTAATCTTGGCTTAATATCCAAAAGGGACTATATTTGAGTCTATTAAATGTGTTTTTATATATGTCAGGGGCAGTTTGAGATTATATTCTTTAGGATTACTAACAAGGGTGATAATTTTAAACCAGATTTAATACTGGGTTTGCTGCCAAAGCTTTTCAAGTTTGCATTTTGAACTTCACCTGGGTACCATGTGACTGGGTGGCACCATCTTGGATACCATCTTTGGGTCACATGGTTACTGGGTGGCACCATCTTGGATGCCATCTTTGGGTCACATGGTTACTGGGTGGTGCCATCTTGGATGCCATATTTGGTCACATGGTTACTGGGTGGCGCCATCTTGGGTCTCATGTGGGTAAGGCTGGGTGACGCCATCTTGGGTGCCATCTTGAACTTTAGTGATTAAGGCTGGGTGGTGCCATCTTTTATCTGTGGTTTATTTAGCTGCTGGGAGAAGTCCTCTTTTGTTTACCTCAGAGTGGGGGTTGTAAAAAAAAGGCTTATTTTCTTGTTACTAGTGTTATAGCCAAAAGTGGACTTCAAAGACACAGGCCTGCTCCTATGTTCTTCATATTTAAAACAATGAGGTTTTCTGCTCTTTTTTTTGTGTGTGTGGTACCGGGGATTGAACGCAGGGGCGTTCTACCTCCACGCTACGCCCCCGGCCCCATTTTTTATACTTTATTTTGAAACCGGGTCTCACAAAGTTGTGGAGGGCCTCACTAAGTAGAGAGAGAGAGAGAGACACAGGGGGAGAGAGAGAAAGAGAGAGAGCTGAGGCTGGCCGCGAACCCAGATCCTCCGGTCTCCACCTCCCAAAGTACTGGGATTACAAGCGTGTGCCACCACGCCCGGCAGGTTTTCTGCTCTTAGTGACATTTATTTAAAATTTTATTTAAGAGGAAAGGTATTTATAAAAATAATCTTTTGTATTTACTATCTTTGATTACCTAGCAAGCTACATTTTAGCAGAATTGGGGTTGATAACTTTGGGTTACTATATTTGACACCATAGATGTGTATGTATCTGAGAGCTAAATATGCTATGTATCTAGGTTTATCTAAATGTTTTATAAAAAAAGCTTATAAAACTAAAGATGTATGGGTTTTATATACATGCAAGATAGCCAGTAGGTTTCAAGTGATCTCTTTATATAATGTACATTGTATTTATACCTTGAGTTACTAAACTTCTTTCATCTGTTTAGTACCATTCAAAAATCCATTAAGACCTGGTTTACATCTGTTTGCCTTGACTAAGTGTCTTATTATATAAGAGAGATACAACTGTCAAGTAATAAGCTTATTTCTGATTATTAATGCTGTTCTCTAAGCTTATAAAAAGTCTAGAACTATTCTTTGATTTTGTCTTATGCTGTTAACCTACATAGACTTGTAATTATAGTTATCTTACTGAGCCACAAATTCTAAATTTCATTTCAATGGTTAAATTAATATATGTTAAGCTTATGTTATGGTTAAGTTAATATATGTTGAATTAAGGTTATGTTATGGTTAAGTTACTATATGTTAGGTTAAGGTTATGTTATGGTTAAGTTAATATATGTTGACTTCTATATAACTATAGTGTTAAATTATTACTGGCTCCTTTATAAGTTAAATATATATGTGTTTCCTAAGTATCTTCTAAAATGCAAAACTTAAGAAAACACTTTTTCCTCTAATCAAAATTGTTAATGGTAATTTTTTAAGGTTTTTATGTTTGTGTATTCCTAAGTTGTATTATGATCTTCAGGCAAAGATAATTAGAGGTGATAAAACACTTGGCATTCCAAGTCATGCCACTGATTTTTAAAAATTGGGTAATTATATATGTATGTATTTCATATGTGATTATATGTAATCTATGTATAGTCAAATTTAAATGGGGAACAAAATATATTGAATACATGTTCCTTTTCTATGACTGAGCTAGTCTAGTGTAAAAATTGTCAGTTTTCAGAGGACCCTGATAATTTATAAATGGATTTCGAAACCTGGCTATTATGTTTGATCTAATAGCGATCTTCATGTGATCCTCTCCACTTGCTTCACTCCTGAAGAAAAGGCTCCTATACAGAGCAGCAAAGACACTTGGTAATAAAATCTATGTCCAAGACCAGAGGCAGCCTACAGGAAAGACACTATCCCTGGCAAAACTTTAACTAAAATTATCAAAGCAAGAATGAGGACCTTAGCAAATGGAATCATATGGTCACATGTTTAATTAAAGAAATGAGGAGATGCAGTTAATTATGATAAGATGAGAGCAGTAACACAAAAACCAAATAAAAATCCTGCTCTATTTCTGGGACCCTTAACTATGACCCTCTGGAGGTATACTCATATTGACCCACTGTCATGTAAAGGGCAGATATTGTTGGGGACTTATTTTATTAGCCAATAAGCCCCAGAAATTAGGAAAAAACTCCAGAAGCAGAAAATGGGACCTCAGATTCCCATTGATCACCTTTTAAATTTGGCCTTTGGGGTTTTCAACAACAGAGACAAGGTAGATGAAATTAAAAGCCAGAAGAGACAAATACGGACATAAGGACAAGCCCACTTAATTGCCTTGGCATTGGGTAATAAGCCCCTTCTCCCTCAGAGATACCCAAAGGCTCCTGCCAAAGAGAGGGAAGGAAAGTCAAGGCCTGGCACCTGCCATTATTGCAAAGAGCCTGGGCATTGGGTCAAGGACTGCCTTAGCTGGGAGTCCATCTGCATGTGGGATGTGCCCCTCTGTAAAGAGGAAAAACATTGGAAATGTGCCTCTGAAGGGAAGTGAGGTCATCTGCTCCTATCATGGCTGCCCTCAAGGACTGAGGATGCCCGAGGCTCAGCAAGGCCCTCTCTGATCAGCCCTCTAACCAGCTGGACAATAGAAGAGCCTGGGTGACTCTTGACATGGCAGGTAAAGAAAGCAATTTTCTTTTGGATATGGGAGTTTAATCCTCTCTGTGCTTGTCTCTCCTAGGCCTTTTCTAAAGAAACATGTATTGTAACTGGGGTTGACTGCACCCACAAGGCCAAAAGAGTTAACTTATAGATTTAGAGAGCTAATCTTTTCCCAAGCCTTCTTAGTTCTCCCAGAGTGTCCCACAGCTGTTAAACTACAGGGACACAAATCCTGGATTCATATGTCTAGAATTAAACCTGTGCCTCTTGAGACTTTACAGAATCAAGACTCTGAAGTCAGGAATAAGCCTCCAGATGCTAAGACCTGGGAACACTATACCTGTGAGCCTTTAAAAGGTTTAAAAGAACCCCAAAAGACTGAATCAGGATAAGTTTTATTTTTGTGCTTTTTCCTTATAACTATCTATTAT
>PVJS01027709.1:0-26056 GCA_004027185.1 Glis glis
AATTAGTGGTTGCTCCAATCCTAAGACTCCAGCTCTTAGACCGTTCGACCAGCTACTGGTTCCTCTGACCCTCCACGTGCAGTCAGAACCTGGGACTACATTGCTGCAAACTGTAAGCCATCTGATAAATCCCTTTTTTTAAAAATATACTCATTCTGTGTATTCTGTTAATCTAGAGAACCCTGTCTAATACACTGTGTGACCTAGTTATACAATGTCATAAAGATATCAAGTTGGGCAAGATGTCAGGACATCTCAAAAATGCATGCAAAGCAATGTGCAGTCTCTGACACACCATAGCTCTCCCATCACTGATGTGTAAAGTTTTGCATGATTGTCACAATGATTATGATTACTGCAATGGATACATTGCTATTGTCTGCCACCTGGATTGAAATGCAGGAGTCTTGGCTACACCCATTCCCTGGGCTTTGTTGTTTTGCTTACAAAGGCAAAGACTGGTTTCTGCATAGACTGCTGATCTCTCATGCTGATTCTTCTCATTTTTTGTCCCTGCCCCTGGCTTAGGAAGACAGACAACAGGAATGTGGCATTCAGGGGTGAAGTTGTTTTGACTCTGACTTCAAAGCCCTTGGAAGGGCCACATGGCTTGCCTGGGAGGAGCTTCTCATTCAAGTCAGTTTTCTAGTGGTGAGTGAGACCTCTCTTGGCACCTCTTGCCATCTTGCCTTGAAGAGCTTGTTTGCTGTCTCTGCATCGATTATCGACTGTGGAAAGAATTTAAATTTTCTTACCCAACTGAGTAGAGGATTGACTCATGGTTAGCTAAATTTCTCAGAAAGTAAAACTTGGTACTAAACCCTCTCTAGAAATTTCTTAATTTCCCTGATGTATTTTTATCAGAGGGCTGGATGTCTAAAGGAAATTCCAGGGAAATGCATCCAAAAGTGGAAAAAGAAATAATGAAATAAAATAAGCAAACAAGTACCTTTCTTATAAGCAGACACTTCCTGGAAAATCAGTAGCAAGGAGAGGTAATTACATATACATGGTGAAGTCCATCCACATCCTGTTTAAGAGGAAATGCTCTCTGATAAAAGGGCTGGAACCACAAACATCCCCCTGGACGAGACATGGCTACTGAGGCTCTGCATACCTTTGACAACCATGTGCGTGGAATGCCGCGCATGGAAATGGTGTTTTGGGAGTTTTGAATCCCTCAAAATAAGCAAGGACTATGAATTTGGCAAAATGATTGTTTTTGGTTTTGTGAGAGTTATTCTCCCTCTTACTGGCTGGCTGAGGGTGGTGAGCTCAGAAAGAACAATGTCAGCCCCTCTCCTAAGGATCTGGCATCACACCCAGCCACACCCCATTCACTCAAAATAGTGCAAGAGCCTGACTCACCTGCAGTTATGAAAAACTCTTCCCTTTTGATGGGGTCTGGACAGGAGCTGGGGTCTTTCTGCCTCCGATGCAGGAGCGACAGAGTCCAGAGGGTCCCTGTGGGCATCACGCTGCACACCCCATGTGCTCCCCTTCAATCACAGCTGGGCTGCCTTCGGTGAGCCACTCGCTCTTTGTCTCTACCTCATTTACTTTGAGCCAGATATGTGCTAACTACTTCATACACAATCAACTCTTCCATTCATCACTCAGTCCTGGCAAGGAGGGGCTGTTACTTCACTTGGAACAGGAGGAAATTGAAGTACCGAGGAGCTGAAGCACTGCCTCAGGTTCATCCACTTTCTAAGTGGTAGAGTTAGAATATGAACCCAGAAAGTGAAGGGTCGAAGCTAAAGAGAAATTGGGAAACAAAAGGGTCTTCAGATAAATGAGGAGAGAGACCGGTGAAAGAGTGGAACCGGGGGTTGGGTAGGGAGAAGGGGATAGGGAGAAGGAGATCTGATAAAGGAAGCAGTTCAAATAATGCTGTGTACATTTATGAAGTTATCAATACCAATATCAATAATGTGTACTTGGAGGGGGAGGGAGCAGGGTGTGATCTGGAGGCAAATACACTAAGTGCTGTGTGCATGTATGGTTCTATCTCTCTGAGCCTCGTTATGATGTATAACTACAATGCACCAATAAAGGTATATACAAAAGAGTCTATGA
This sequence comes from Glis glis, assembly GCA_004027185.1. NCBI lineage: Eukaryota > Metazoa > Chordata > Mammalia > Rodentia > Gliridae > Glis > Glis glis. Next base: position 2,080 of record PVJS01027709.1, read on the forward strand.
ACCCAGGACACTCTGACTCCAAAGTTACCCTCTTAACCCTTTGTCTCTGTGTTCATCTCTTGGGTCTGATACTCAGTCTTTAAGCCCTGATTAAAGACTGTCCCTGGCTTAGAAAGGTAGGCCAATGGGAATGTGCCATACAGAGGTGTAATTGTTTTGACTCTGACTTCAGGGTCAGATTCTATAATCCAGATGTTAACCCAGATTCTAAACTCTTTCTCTAGAGATAGCTTCTGATCTATAGACCTCTAGAAAGACTGGTTGGGACCTCTCTCATCTAAAATATAGGCATATTTTCGACCCCATGTTCATTTCCTAGGGGTATCATGACAAAGCGCCACACAATGAGGGTTTAAGCAACAGATATTTATTTCCTCACAATTCTTAACTAAATTATACCAGTAAAGATCATTTCCAGATAAATTCAGATTCTGAGGTTCCTGGTAGACATGAATTCTAGGGGACACCATTCAACCCTCTACAGACCTGTTATGGATTCAATCATGTTCCCCTAAAATTCACATGTCTAAGTCCTAAATCACAGTACCCCAGACTGTGATGTCATTTGGAAGTAGGGTGATTGTAACTGTAATTCTGGAATAAGGTTGGCCCTTAATCCAATACAATTGGTTTCCCTATAGAAAGGAATTTTGGACACAGGCATGCACAGAGGAAAGAGAATGTGGAGACATGGAAGAAGATGGCTGGCCATCCATCTATAAGCCAAAGTGAGAGCTAAGAAAAAATCCTTTCTGCACAACACTCCAAAGGAACCATCCCCATTGAAACCTTGGTACTCAGACTTCTGGCCTCTAGAACTGAGAGACACTAAATTTCTGTTGCTTGTACCCCCAGTGTGCAGTATCTTGTTACAGCAGCCCTTGGGAATGAACACCGTGTCTAACACATGCCTATATTTTAGATCAGAGCAGTCCAACACAGTTCTCCCCAGAAGTCTGAGGAGTACATTCTAGTCCTAGAGAAGAGCTGTGCAGACTCCAAGACCTTCCCATGGTCATGGTCTGCCCCAACCCCTCAGCTGCCAAGGACAGAAAAGCAATAGGAACGATCAATGGAACTAAGGGTTGTTCATAGTAAAAAGATAGAATTGACAAAACTTCGGCTAGGCTAACTAAAGAAAAAAAGGAAAGACTCAAAAATAAAATTATAAATAAAGGGAAAACATCAAAACTGATACCACAGAAATATAAAAGATTAGGCCAGGCATGGAGGCACATGCTTGCAATCCCAGTACTTGGGAGGCTGAGACAAGAGGATTGCAGGTTGGAGGACAGCCTCAGCAAGTAATGAGACTCTCATCAATCTAATGAGACCCTGTTTCAAAATAAAAATAAAATACATAGGGCTGGGAGTGTAACTCAGAGGTAAAATGCCCTGGACTCGATCTCTAGTACCACCCACACAAAAAAAGAAAGAAAGAAAAAGAAAGAAAGAAAGAAAGAAAGAAAGAAAGAAAGAAAGAAAGAAAGAAAGAAAAAGAAGACAAAGGATCCTTAGAGACTACTATGAATTGTTATATGCCAACAAAATAGATAATCTAGAAGAAATGAGTATCTTCCTTTCTGGACACATACAACCTACCAATACTGAATTATGATGAAATAGAGAATTTGAACACACCAATAACAACCCCTACACACACACACACATACAATATAATATTCTTCTGCCTTACGAAGAGTAGGACATCCTACCATTTGCAACAACATGGGTGAAACTAAAGGTTATTATGCCAAGTGAAATAAGTTAGGCACAGAAAGACAAATACTGCATGAACTCACTTATATGTAGAATTTTAAAAAGTCAAACTCATAGATGCAGAGAGTAGAATGGTGGAGTCCAGGGTCTGGGGGTGGGAGAATGGAAGATATGCATCAAAAGATATATCATTCCATTATATGGGGTGAGTAAGTTCTGTAGGGTCTAACGTACAATGTGGTGACTATAGTTGATAGTATCCCATTGTATGCTAAAAATTTGCTAAGAGAGTAGATCTTAAGTATTCTTACCATTACACACACACACACACACACACACACACACACACACACCTCTATGTACACAGATAACTATATGAGATGATGGATATGTTAATTAACTAGCTTCACATTATAATCATTTAACAATGTATACATATATAAAGATGTCTGTATTGCTGTACACTTTAAATATATGCAACTTGTATATGCCAATTATATGCCAAGAAAGCTGGAAACAGTTTTCTAAATTCTTGATCAGACCTGGTTATGTCTATGGTCTTTCATGCAACCACGCAAATATTTGTTCATCAATATAGTGAACAGGTTTGGGGGGCTTTTTGTTGTTGTTTTTTGTTTGTTTGGTTTGGATTCCAGGGCGAACTTTTAAATATAGTCCCTGCTCTAGGGAAACTAATTATTGTCTAGTGGGATGGAGACAAGGGAAGAGACAAACGTCAGCGCAGGGGCGCAGGGTGCAGGGTGACAGGCATAGTGATGGTGCTCAGCATGGAGAGAAGCCCCAGCTCTGGGAGAAGCACCTCACCTGCACCAGGGGGGCTCTTGCTGACTGGCCAGAGGTGGAGATGTCAAAGCTGAGGCTCAAAGAGAAATGGGCATGTTTGCGGTAGATCAGGAAAGCAAAGGGACATCGCAGCCAGATAGAAGAACACGTGCAAAATCCAGAGGCACCTGGCAGCAGACACATGCTTCAAAAGGGCAATATGCTCAGTACTTCCAGAATGGGATAAGAGGAGCAATGGGCATAACAGCTGAAGTGGTGAATGGGAGCCAGCCCTGGAAGTCACGCCTTCATAGGAGTCTGGCTGTAATCTGGTGGCACGGGGGTGCAGGTCATGCGGGGGAGCGCCTGGGTGAGATCTGAGTGGTGGAATGATGATGGCCAGAAAGGATGGGAGAGCACAGGGCTGTAGGTGGTGGGACTCCCCTGCCTCTCTCGGTTCCCAGTTTCTTTCTCATTGCACTCACCCCACTAACTGTGCTCTCTGTCCCAGTCTGTAGCTACCTGGGACTTAGGAGTTATCAGAACTCTAAGGATGAAGCAATGCTCAGCTGGGAGTCAAGGGGCTTCCAAGCCAGTGTAGATTAGTTGTTTGGAAAAAGCTGAATTCACAATTTCTAGGGTTTTAATATCTTCAGCTGCACAGTCCAGAGGCTAAGGCATTAATACTGATCACCCCAATTAAATACAGATGGGAAATCCTGGACTAAAGTCAAATCATGTCACCCCATACAATCATGCGCCTTCTGCTTACCTCAGTCTCCCCATCTATACATTTTAAGCACTGCTCTGTTCCTCCAGGAAGACTCCCCTGACTCCAAGGGCTATCACACCAACCCTATTCATCACCTACCACTGCTGAATTCATGGATGCATTTGATTACTTGCATCTCCTTACTAGGACATTGTTTTGTTTACTAACATATTGTTACAATAGAAAAACAATGCCCAGTGCATAATAGGTTCTTAACACATGCTGAATGAATGAATGGATGAATATATAAGAAAGGGGCTATCGCTGCTGGATATGGAGACAGACTCAAAAAGGCGGCTTTCCCAGGTCGCACAGACCGTGAACTTGGAGTGGAACCGCCAGATTGGCATTCCCAGGTTGGCATTCCAAACCCCATGTTTCATCCCCTCCATCACACAGTTGTTGTTTTTTTACTTAATTCAAGCTGTTTTTATTATTCCTAAACTCAAGCTCCTAATTTTCAAGGAAAATCTGGGGTCTGATGTCTGAGTTTGGCTGAGGAGAATGCATCACGACGGTATGAATATGATAATGGCAGAGACGTTTTGAAAACTTGGAAGCTCATTATCACCTAACTTTGGCAGTCCAGCGCAAGCACTTGTCAATTCTCACTTAACACTTCTTTCATTTTCTCTTTTCAACTGGGTGCCGGAGAAAAGTGTCTATTGTTGCAAGAAGGCATCGTTGACTCCGTTTCTGTCTCCTTGAAGATGGGATAAAGCGCTCGGGTTCGAAGAACTCCCTGAAGCGATTAGTGTCATTTGCTGTAGTGCTTATAGAGTCCTGGATTGCAAACTTCTGAAAGCTGCAGAGGCCCCTTGAACTTTCGATTCTCTATTTCAAAAGAAATGAAAGAGACAGCGACTTAATTCTTCACTAATAAAGTACAATCCACCTCTGGTTTAGAGACTGGGGAAGAAAATGCCATTCTCCACTTTACATATACTGAAATTTTATGCATTATTCTTCAACAGTATACCCTGAACACCATCTTCCCTATTTGTGGTTCTGTGAGACGACACGTCCATGCGTGCTGAGCAGTAAGTAGCCTGGTCTGACATGAATACTCCCTAATAATCATCCTCTGGGTCTGCGAGGTCTGAGAACATTTTGACCAACCTAGGGTCTCTACAAAAAGAGCCAAAATGCCAGGCACCCAGCTATGGACTTTGTATACAAAAATGTCTAATCTTTGTAGTATTTAATGAAAGTGAGCTGCTTTTATGATTGCTTGACGGTAGATGTATATATGGATTGGATTTAAAATTATGGTTGAAATTATTTGTTAAATCTAAGTTTACTACAGTGGGCAGCTTCCACATGGATACCCAGTGATCCCCCACTTTCCTGGTTCCCATTCCTTGAGCGTGGGCTGGACTCATCCCAGGGACTCACTTCTAACCAGTGGAACATGACAAGAAGGATGCGTTGCCACTTCTAAAGCCATGAAGACTTAGCCTCTCTTTATCGCTCCATCTCCATCTCTTTCTCCCTCTTCCCTTTCTGGTTTTTTTTCTCTCTTATGAAGCAAGCTGCCAGTGAAGAGGCCATGTAGCCAGAAACTGAGGGTGGCCACTGGTCAGCAGATAGCAAGTAGCCAAGGCCTCAGCCCAGCAGCCCACAAGTAAATAAACTTGCAAAAAGGCTCATCCCATAGCTGAGCTTCAAGATGACTCAGGCAGCCCTGTCCAACATCCTGATTACAGCCTGTGAGATGCTGAGCCAGAGGAGCTTGCTAAGCTGCATGCAGATTCTTGACCCACAGGAACTGCGGGATAAATATTGCTGTCTAAAGCAACTGGGTTTGGAGATAATTTGTTATGCAGCAATAACCAATAAAGATACTTTTACCCAAAGAAACATTGGTATCAATGAGAGTTCAGTAAACTGAATAAATGATACACACATATACAGCAAAAACTGGATTGAGAAAAAAAGACTATATCAGAAAAATATCCCATTACCCATAACCGAAAAAACAAAACACTTAGAACAATAAGAAATGTGCAGGGCTATTTTGTGGAAAACTGCAAAACATTACTGAAAAATATAAAATAATACTTGAATAATCAGAATATAGATCATATTTCTGGATGAAAAGACTAAAGACACTATTATTTCTTTTCAAATAGCTTTGAAGTAGAATGCAATTTCTATCAAAATCATGACAGATTGTCTACTTAACTAAGAAGGATTAATCCAAATTTATCCCATAAAATGTAAGAATGCAAAAATAGCAAAGAATTGTTTTAAAACAGAAGTCTAATGTGGAAGAACTAATTTTACAAGATACTAAAATGCCATAAAACTACAAAAAAAATTCAAAGTGCATGATACTGACCAGTACCTAAAAAGATAGATGAAAGCAACAAAATATACATTACAGAAATGTAATCCCTAAACCTTAACAACTGTATGTTTAAATGACAAATGTATGAAGTTATATGTATTGATGAATTAACTCCTCTATTTTTAGAAAAAGAAATTATCATATACTATGCATTAGAAAAAGTATTAGCTGGATGTGGTAGCACACGCCTGTCATCCCAGTACTTGGGAGGCTAATACAGAAAGATTACAGGTTTGGGGCCAGCCTCCACAACTTAGCAAGACCCACAGCATCTTAGTGAGACCCTGTTTTAAAATTAAAAAAAAACTAAAATAGGGTTAGGGATATGGCTCAGAGGTAGAACACCCCTGGGTTCAATCCCTAGTACCACCCCTACAAAAAGTATTAATATGTTATCCATTAAATACATTAAGCCTAAGAGAAAATAGTAACTCAAATTACTCAATTTACTAACTCAAATTACTAAAGCAGTGGTTCTCACCCCTTAGCAAAAATAAGAATCACAAACAGTTTATAAAATACAGATTCCCAGGGTCACCCCATGAGATTTTGATTTACGACTGCACACTTCCATAAGAATATCTGGTCATTCTGATGCCAGGAGTCTAAAGAGCATGCTTGGAAAATCACTGCTCTGGAGGCTGAAGTCCTTTCTAAGCCTAAAAGATGTAGATGAAACAAAAGGAAAGAAAGTATTGGGATTAGATTGCATGTAAATTAAAACAGAGCAATGAACAGAGAAAGCTAAGGTATATAAGAATACCAGGTAAATTTATTACTGAAAAATCATATTTGCAGTAAATATGGGAGAGGGTTGTCATCAATAATGAAGAGCCAGCTCAAGCAAATCAATAAGAAAAGTACTTGCATGTCTATGCATAAATGAGAAAAGAATAACTATTCTACAGTGGAAATGCATTTGTTTATAAAAAATGGGAAGATCTTCAAAGTCCCAGTACTTGGTCATGCAAAATTAAAAGCATCACAATGAAATTTCATTGCTTAAATATCAAATTTGCAAAGATCCTGTTTTGAAAAGTCAGTATGGAATGCTTTTAAGTATACTAAAGGATGATAAAATCTCATGCATTGCTAATTTTTGTGTAAATTGCTGCAACCCGTTGGGAGAGCAATCCAGCAATGTATCATCAGTTTTATAAATATCCAAAATATTTAATTCAATAGTTTCATTTCTGAAGTGTATCCTTAAAAAGAGAGTATATATAAACATATTCATCACAACATTATTTGTAATTGCAAAAATTTTGAAAGAGCTTAAATGTCAACAAAGAGGGTTGATTACACATATCCTTTTAATTTTGGCCGTAAAAATGTTATTTGAATGTGAATGTTATAGCATAAAAAATTCTTATCATAAAATGACAACTCAAATTATAGCACTGAATTTCCTATAGTATTAGAAATGAGTATAGTAAGATATATTATTTACATTATAAATATCAATATTATACATGCCATGTGCCTATTATAAAGTTTATGTTAAAGTTACGATAGCTAAATCTCTACATGCATGTTTTGACCCCAGACCCAACTAAAGCTTCATGATATAATTCTCACAGTGCTGTCAGACAGGTGTTATTAATGCAAAAATCTCACAAATGTAGGAGCTAATTACCTTAGAGACCACACAGCACCTATGCAAGGTTAGACAGCTGTTAGACATGGGGCTGGAATCTGAAACTTACCTCCCTCAAATCACCGTCCACCCTCTTAGCCTACACTTTTGGACCTATGCCTTTAGAAAAAATAGAAGAAAACATACACCCAAATAATAATAATGACTATCTTTGAATGATGGTGATGGGGATGATTTATCATCATTATCATCATTATCATCATCATCATCATCATTTAATGAATATGTATTTATTATTATTAGGTATCATGAGACGTAAACAAATTAAAGAAAATAGTTATTTTAGAATGGATTTTTTTGTTAGACATATGAAAGGATATAACAAAAAGAAGCTGATCTCTGACAAGCTGATAGGGTGAGATTTGCAAGATGACATCAGGGGTCTATCTGATGTGTGCCCTCTAGGGACAATGGTCCCCTCTCTGCGCAGACCCTCCCATGGCCTCACCTGCCCCACCTGTTTCAATCAATGCAAACTGAAGGATTGAATTAGATGATTTGCGGAATATCTTCCAACTTTGTCAGGATTCAAATAGTGTTAGTTAAAGCAACAACATTTATTTCTCCTAGTAGAAATTCATTTGGTGTGCACAAAATTACATACCTATTTTCCTAGGCACTTTTAGAAAATATTTTGGGTCTTCCTATGCAAAAGTTTTTTCCTTCTTTTTTTCACTACTCAAAAATTCAATCCCAGATGGGCATGGTGGCACATGCCTGTAATCTCAGTATGTGGGAGGCTACACAGGAGGATCACAGGTTAGAGGCCAACCTCAGCAACTTAGCCAGACCCTGTTTCAAAATAAAATAGGGCTGCGGTGTAGTTCAGAGGTAGAATGTCCTGGAGTTCAATCCTCAGTAACACACACACACACACACACACACACACACACACACACACTTCAATCCCAGAAGGGGACCTGCCTGTCTTGTTGCTTCCTCTCTCACTCCATCTCTAGGTCCTGTCTGACAGCTGCTTGTGGGGCCCACCATGGCCACATTCGTTGTATCACTGTGCTGCCGTGGTGGATTTAAGAGGCTTGTCTGGTGCAGTGGATCCCTAATCAGACACCACGAGAGCACAGAGCTCCTGCTAAGGACCACACCCCATATTAAGTGCAGGGGACAGAGAACTTTTACAATAGACATGTCCGTTAACTTCCTCCTCTGCACTCCCTCTGTACCTGTTTAACATATCTCCCTAAGAGTTGGATGGACAGTGATTCTAAGACCAGCTCTGCATGTCACTAGCTGTGTGACTTTTGTCCTTCAGCACCTCTGAACATCATAGCCCAATATTTATTTGCATAAGAATATAAATTCAAACTCACTGACAATATGTAAACCACTAAGCTTCATGTCTCTTATGTTTACTTACTCAATCAGCTTTGAAGAAACAAATACACTTTGAAGACCTTAAATGAACTATCTCTCTGGCATTTCATGGGATCTTTTCCATTAAGTAATTATTATGCATTCCAAGAATTTCCTTTCATCTTTCTAGAATTATTACAGATGGAGCTCTTATTAAAGTAGAAGCCCTGATGAAGTCCGTTGTGTTCAAGTGTGCCTGTTTCTACAAAGACCTTGCATGAAGCGTACTGAGTGGGAGAACAGTGGCATGGAGGCAAGTTCAAAAGGGAAACCCTGAGCTCTGCTGCGGCCACATTTGTGTGAGAAGACACAAGTGGCAAGGTCAAGAGGACAGCGTGGAACTCTAGATGTAAAGCTGGGGTCCTAAGCATTGGGACCACTTGTGAAACAGGTGGGGGATGAGATCACTTAGAAGAAAATAAAGACAAAGGTACCCAGAAAAAAAAAATCTTGAGAAACTCTGGGATATGGAGCTAGAAAATCAACCCTGGGATACAGGGCTAGAAAGAACAATTAAAAAGTAAAAAAGAAATAAATGTCATAGCCCCAAGGCAATCTGGTTAATTGTGCCAACTGTTATTGAGAAGTCAAGTAAAATGAAGACTCAAAACAGTTTCTTAGATTCTACCATGAAGGCATTGTCAAAGTCTATGGTAGAACACTGCTGTTCTTTTCCCCACCTAGTTATCCTCTTTACTGGGATCTGTCCCCTGTCTGAGACCGCTCCTTTATTTCTTATTTAAGTTATATAGTAATCCTGGGAGATGCCTATTGGTATAATTTTTTTCCCACCTTCTGACCATAGTTGCTTGAGATAAGGGTGAATATCTGGCCCAAACCATGTTGAAAAGGAAAATTTGCTGTCTATTTTTAAATTAAATTAATATATGAGTAAAGTTTGGCTGATATCTTCAGTTGAGAAGTGAACAAGAAAGTGTTGGCTGTGATAGGTAACTTGTCTAAATTCATGCAGCCTGTGGGTGGCAGAGCTAGGACTTACCTTACACACTCTGTGTCTACACACAGCATGCTCTTAGCCACCACACATATCATGCATTCACCACAAGTAGTGTAAGTAGACAAAGATCAGAGGTGTCGTGCACAGTGAGGGCAATGACAATGTATTTGCTCCAAACTGGGGAGTTTGCAATTTATGTTGCATTGGAATGAACTCATTGGTTAATCTAATAGCTACTAATGTTTAGTCTTGGATGTATGCATTGAAACTAATGCTTAAAAGTATTTCATCAGGTTATTGGACTGCATGCAGGGTCATTCATAACATTCTAGAAAATGCTATAAGACAGTTGAATATCAGGAACATGCATTCATTAAGGAAAGAGTTTTCTGCTTCTAACTAGAGATCTGAGCCCCCAAGTAACTGTGTGTGATAATAGAAATGTGGATTTCTGGGAGAAGTTGTATGACTTAAGACAATCTGAACCAGTCTTTCTTTTTTTTTTTTTTTGCAGTACTGGGGATGGAACCCAGGGGTATTTTACCTCTGAGCTATACCCCCAGCCCTATATTTTTTTATTCCTTATTTTGAAACAGGGTCTCACTAAGTTGCAGAGTACCTCACTAAGTAGCTGAAGCTGGCCTCAAGCCTGCAATCTTCCTGTCTCAGCCTCCCAAGTACTGGGATTACAATCCTGCGCCACCACACCCAGCTCAACATGTCTTTTTGAAGGACAATTGCTAACAACCCTCGTCTTCCTTCTCAACTCTTCTTTCCCTGGGGGGTCACTCAATTATAATGAAGGCCACAACAGAGCATCTTTCAGTAGTAGAAAAAAAAAGACATTCAGCACCAGGCTCTGAAGGTGTACACATCAAAGAAATCCTCCCAGTGGGCACATTGGGTGCAGCCACATGGCTGACCATGAAGTAATCATTTCATGATCAAGGTGGTGATGCAAAAATTTCATCTGCATGCGTTCCATCCGTGCCACCATAAGCCTTACTATATTTGTCCAAGAGAATGATTTATTCTTTGGATCCATGACCAGCATATGCTACATCAACTGTTTTTCTTGTTGTTTTTTCCTGGTGAAGATTGTTATTTCCTTGCTTTTCCTCCACCACTGCATATCAGAATGTTTGGAGAATCTATAGAACAGAATAGTTACAACTATAGATTCTTAAGTAAAAATCTAGAGATTGAAATCCAGGCTTTTCCACATATTAGTTGTATGAACCCAGGTAAATTTTATGACATTTTGAAGTCTCACTTTTTTCCTCATTTCACAATAGGGATAATAAACGTACACTCAGAACACAGTGACTCATGAATTTATTCCTTGATTCTAAACCTTAAAATTAACTTGCATCCATTCAATCATTCATAGACAATTATTGGACTCTTACCATGGGTCAAACCTTGAGCCAAGCAACAAACTGACCCCCATATTCATACAAACACAAGCTATTCTGATAGACAATTGATCATATAATTATACAACTAAGAATAAATTTGTAGCTCTGAGAGCTGCTATTAAGATCCCTGGTGGGAAGATTTAAGGTGGGGACATTATGAAATTATTTGTGTGGAAAGAATATGTGGCTGAGAACAAAGAGCAGAATTGTAGTGGCACCCTTTGCTTTGTCATCCTAGCATCTACCATATTCCTTGGATCTTCTCATTTACCGACACTGTCCCTTCCTGTATTAATCACCATTTTTGTCACCATGACCAAAATACCTGACAAGAATAACTTAGAGGAGGAAAGGTTTATTTGGCTCATGCTTTCAGAGGTTCAGTCCATGATTGGCTGGCTCCAAGACAGAAAAATCATGACATCAGGGTGTGGCAGCAGACACTGTTCATCTCATGGCAACCAGGAAGCAGAAAAAGCAAAATGAAGAGACCAGAGACATATAGAGTCTCTAAGGCCACACCTCCAATGACCTACCTTCCGTAGTCATGCCATACTTCCTTACAGTTACCACCTAGTAAGTCTATTCAAGTTTTTAATCTATCAATGCATTTACCCATTGATGAGGTTAGAGCCCTGATTTAATTATTTCACCCTGAACATTTCTGCATTGCTAAGACAACAGCCTTTCTGGGGGACCATAGTAATTTCCTTGCTAATTCTATCTACATGGTTACTATGAGAGATTCTATGTGATTATCCTGTGACCTCAGACCCTAGCCACAACAGATCAGTGCAGAGGTAGGTGCCTCGGCCAAGGTCAAGCCAATTGAAGAGGTCCTCAAGGAATGTGGAATCCATCTGAGGATGACAAGTCTGGCTGCTTTCTGGCACTGGAATGATGTAACCCAGAGGTTATTGGCTGATGCCAAGTTTTTCTGCTTTGCAGGCTTAAATGTAGAGACAGCCTGCAAAAAATTAGAGGAAAGAAACAGTGAAAAGATCCAAGGTGAGATGCAAAAACAAGATTTGGTTTCAGTGAGAGCTGATGGGTTGTTGCATTCCATCCTTGGGTTCTGTGAGATGCTCTACATCCTAGCCAGATCCTTATATTTTAGTTTGTGAGCTTGTTCAATTTGAGTTTCTGTTGCTTATCAACAGATAATAGAGCCCTAACAAATGCCTCACCATGAATAGTAATGAAATGCGATGAGAGCAGACACCAGGCTAGAGTGAGAAGAGTGACTATGAGCTAAAAAGATGGAATGATGTATGTAGAAAACCTTTGCAATAAATCTGGCTACAAAAGTGAAGCTAAGGATGAGGTAGAATGTAGAGTATAAAAGAGACAGCAAGTGATCACCGAAGAGTACTTCCTTCAATGGTGCAGATTTGTTCCTGCAAGCCACGGCTTGCAAAGATGAGCTCTCATCTCCCTTTTGCTTGCATGATTTTATTTTGTTCATTCTAATAGTGATGACACAAAACCACCACGCTTGAATGCGGATGGGGAATATACCAGTTATGCTTTGCTGTAAAACAAGCCGACCTAAAACTGGGTGACTTGATAGTTTTTTCAGCTCTTGATTCTTCAGCTGGGCAATTTGGGCTAAGTTCAGCCACATACATGATTCTGCAGGTCTGAGCTGGTGTCACTCATGAATCAGGGGTCAGTGGCTGGTCACCTGGTGGTTTTCTGGGGCTAGATAATGTCAGATGTGTGGATAACGTCATGTGTGGTAGTTGGCTCACTGCCAGCTTGGTAACAAGGCCACTGGATTACGTGCCTTTTATCATGTAGCAAGCTTGACAAGCTTTGGAGATTCTGAGAGAAGCTAAGGGCAAGCCCTAGCATGCAAGCACTTTTCAAACTTCATATTTGTATTGATTTTTAACCAAAGCAAGCTACATGGCCAAACCTGGCGTCTGAGTTGATGCTGAAGGGCACTCATTACCAAAGGACATGGACTCAGGGAGGGACAGGAGGAACAGATCAGGACCATGATTAACCACAATCCATCCCAAGAGGGATAAAGAATGAACATAGAAAAATGAAACGGGTAGCCATTCAAGATGACCATATATAACTTTCAGGCCCATTATGGCCTTAAAATAGAAGGCACATTGACTATGAGTTCAACAATTTAAAAAGCATCATTTGGGGGCATTTCAAATAAACTGTTGGTGGCTGGTGCAGGATTTCATATTCTTGGATTCCTATCATTTATTTCTCATGGAAGGGTGCTAAAGCAGCAGAACAAGGCCTCCCCTTTCAGAGTCTGGGGCAGCCCACCACCAGCAATGTGCTCCTCGCAGCCCTCTAATTACTGTCATGCTGACGGAGGTTAAATATTTATGAAGAATGTGCTTTTTATCACCCAATATAATTTTAAAACTCAGATTCTCTAATCTCGTCAAGATGTTAATGGCTTGTTTTTTCTTCCCTCTCTTCTTGAGGTTCTTTGGCAGGAGTAAAAGATCCCTCCATTCTTATTTATTTTGTAGAATGTGACATGTTGGTTGGGATGACTTACTGTATCAAGAGTACTGCCAGGAATGGGAAGTGGAAGAACTTGACAAAAATCTACTTTCAATTCAGGCAAGGGAATTTTGACTTTGTGCAGATTGAGCCTCACTGGAGAGTGACTTTACATAATTGGATGATGACGACACTCTGCTGTTCTAAATCTTTGACAAATAAACCCCTCTGAGACTTAGTTTCTTCAGGGTTAAAATGGAGATAAAGTTTATGCCTGGATCCATGGGTTACTTTTCTATTGCTGCTATAACAAATCTCCAGACACTTGATTTCTGAAAACAACACAAATGTATTATCATAAGGTTCTGGAGGCAAGAAGTTTAAAATGGGTTGATAGAGCTGGTTCTTTCTGGAGGCAAATCCATTTCTAGAAGTCTTTCCCAGCTTCTAGAGGATGCCTGCATCACTTGGCTGATGACCACACAGCACTCCAGTCTCTGCTTCCTCAGTCACCTCTTTTTCTCTGACTCTAATCCTCCTGCCTCTCTCTTATAAAGACCTTTGTAATTATATTGGATCTACAGAGATAATCCAGAAAATCTTCCCATCTCAAAATCTTTAACTTGATTATACCCACAAAGTTTCTTTTTCATGTAAGTAAACATATGCATAAATTGGGGGGAGTAGGATGTGGACATCTTTGGGAGGGCTTTATTCTGCTGACAATGCACCATATGGTTGTTGTAAAGATGGAAGAGTCCTTGTAGAGGAATTGGCACAGTGCTTGGCACATCATGGAGCATGGATGAATATTTACTGCCACCTCTTCTACCGCTTTGCCTCACTGTTATGCATAGAACGCCCCTGCACCTGCAGGGAAAAGTCCCAGCTCACTAGTATAGCATAAAAAGTGCTCAGAGAGACTGATGATGAAACCTGATGGTCAGTCCTTGCCTTCCAGGTGCCTACTATTCCATGAGATCAATAACTATGCACACGTGAAAATGGCAAGGGATGGTCAAAGTATGTAAGTTACACACTGTATTACGTGGATTGACTATGAATGACTGAGTCCCTTGGAGGAGTGCAGCTACGAGGCTCAGGGTCAATACTTAGCTCAAGTCAACCAAAACCGAGTCCTGGATTCACATGTTGAGTCCGCTTTTTGGTACTAGGGATCGAACCTTGGCCCATTCAATTTATGAGCTATACCACCAGCCCTTTTCATTTTATTATTAGTTTTTTTTGTTAGTTTGAAACAGAGTCTTGCTAAATTGTTGAGGCCTGGAACCTGCAATCCTCCTGTCTCAGCCCCTCAAGTACTGGAATGACAAGCATGCACCTCCATGCTCAGCTTTATATGCTCTTGAATGACTTTATTGATTCTCTGAGCCTTTTTAGTAAAACAATCATAAGGGTAATGTACTAAATTTCAATTTTATACTTGCCATGTGCTGGACACCATGCTAAGTACCCGGCCAGGTTTAATGTACTCAATCCTCACTTCTATTCTGCAATTAAGTACCCCTTTGTTTACAGGAGAGGAACCTGAGGCAGGAAGTGGCTCTATTCTGTTTTCAAGGTCATAACACACTTGAGGAAGGAGATGGAGCATGGTCTAAGTTCTTCCCCTACACCGTCTACACTTGCTTCTGTGAAAAAACGGAAAGTGTGAAAACTAGATGATTTTAATACTCCCACCCCCAAAAGCTGTGCTTTCTACTTCAGCAGACCTTTAGATGTTAGTCTTTGCCAGATGTGTATATTTTGAAGAAAAACAGAAGCAAAGAAAAACACATCTTCTGTAAATGTGTTGCTACTTTTCATTCTTTCCTTCCCCAATAGAGCCTTACATGCCAGAGTCACTTGGAGAGGATTGGTTAATTTTTTTTGTGATCTAGCCAGATTGCATTAGTTTCTATATTTAGCTCTTTCTTGGCCATGGGATTGACATTTTAATGATACATTGAGGGAGCAGCTCCACCCCCTATTCCTAAATTCCCTCCTAACGCTCTGCGTGTGCTTTTGAGGCACTAAATATATTATCTTCTCTCTGGGTAGCACTGCATAGCTCCGGACACATCATTCCCTCTCTGGGTTTCATCTCATCACAAAACCCATCAGTCGCCCTCGCTCTTCATTAAGAGGCAAAGGAGGCAGATGTTCCTGCAGGATTTGTTTCGTCAATTGGCAGGCCGTGGGAATGGGAAGCCTAAAGTGATTGTAACAGCTCTCCAACCCAGATACACAGCAGGCTTTGTCCCCAGACCACATAAGATGCCTTGCCTTTATAAGTTCTAATTTCTTTCCAATGCATATTAACGATGTTTGTAGAGTGAAATACAAAGACATTTTAAGTTTTTATTAAACCATGCCAGTCCTCTGTCATTGTATTTTTCTCAATACTTAAATGCTACCTCCATAAGCACTTTTCTGTAGTAGTTTCAAAAATGGTTAGATTTTAGAAAGGGCTCTTCATGCTCCAAAAGGTGAGAATCCTCTGAGATCCAGGCTGGAGATCCAGGTACATGGGTTCCTGTGCTTACCAGGTAGCGAACCCCATTAGGACAGAGCTAAGCCTGCAGCTGTCTATGACCTGCACGTGAGCCCTGGTCACCCCTACAGAAGAAAAGGGAGCCACCCTCATAAGTAGAGCACACTCCTACACTATGCACAGTGTTCTACACTTTGGAGGCCATCACAGGCCATTCTGAACCAAGCCAATGAGGGAGAGATTTTCATGATGATAATTATGAAAATGATGATCTCCTCTGCATAGATGAAGCAAACAGCCCAGGAGAATCAAACTCAGAGAAATTAAGAAACCTGCCTGAGTTCAGAGCTACTTGGAGCCAATGCCCAGACAATGGCTCGCACATTTGAATCAGAGACCCTCACATTATTCCAAGTAAAAGTGAGTCAGATCAGCGAGAGAACCAATGACCTTACAAAGCCACATCCAAGACATCTCTAACATCTCTACTTTCAGCGGGGACTCTGGCCTGGGTGCAGGGCTTTGTGCCAGCCTGAGAAGAGACGGCAATGCAGCCCGAGGAAGGAGGAGGGATGTGTAATGCCATTTGTTCCTCTAATAGTCCTGTGACACCCGTATTTAATTTTCTCACTGAGGATATTTCCCATTGTGTCAGCAGAGCCAAGAAAATTGCTCATTGCAGGGAAGGGCCATATTTATGCTTCTATTAAGGAAACACCAGAATGATGTTCTGCTCTGATAGAGTTAGTGCCCTTCGCCAGGAGCAGACAGCACTGATGTTTATTATCCACACCCTCATCCATCCTCCCCACCCCTGTGCAAAGCAGGCAGCCCTTACTATCATTGCCCTGCCCCGAATGCAGAGGGCAGAGCCAGTGATTTGGGGTCCAGCTCTCCTGGTTGTGCCACAACCTTGCCGGTGTCTTTGGGCAAGTCCCTTCTCTTCTCTGAGGGCACTCTCCTCATTTGTAAAATAGGAATAACAGTCTGCTATAACAGGATGGTTTCAAAGATTAAATAGGACGGGTGACAAGACACCAGGTACAAAGTTTGCTCTAGGGCTGTGGTAGCTTGTAGATCTGGCTGACGCTATCACAGGAGCTGGTTGGTAGTGACATAATGGAAAAGGCACAGGTGTGGAGCAAGTTGTAGAAGTCAGAGCTCAAATCCTGACTCTGCCACCTACCAGGTTTATGACATGGTCCCCTCTTGGAGGCTGCTCATCTGTCCCAGTGGAACTGTACCACGGCCAATTCTTGTGTCTGGACACCTCCATTTCTCAGTGTGAGAAATACTTGCCCCTTTGCCTAGAGGCCTGGTCCAGGCTAGACCAGTACTTTGGGGTCTAGAATTGGCTCTGCTGAGTTCTTGGCCTCTTTTTACCTGCGGGCCAGCAGCTGTCAGGCATCACCCCTTATGTTTGAGCCCCTTCCCCAGAGACTACAGCCTGCCTCACTCCTACCTTCCAAATGACCCTTATGAACTGGATTAGCTAATGGGTCCCAGTCACCCAGAGCACAAAGCTAGACAAAACATAGTGCCTGCCCTCAGGAAGATCGGCATAGAGGAGGGAAGCAGGAAGGAATAAAAGCTACCATTTACTGAACGTCTACTGCTGTTCAGGGACTCTGCTAGTACTTACAGGCAGTTCTGCTACAATGCCTGTTTTTATAACGCAAATGTGTTCCAACAAGACTGATCTATCAGGGAACAATTTGAGTATAATTCAAATTTAATGTGGTTTAGCAGGATTTTATCCTCTAGAAACACCAATAAACAATTAAAATTGCACCCACGTGAACTGACATGTGTAGGAATATATACGATGCACGCATGTAGCACCACAAACATCCACCAGTCCCTCCAGGCCGCGACCTGGGTGGTGAGCCACACTCAGTCTTCATATCTGGCGTGCCCACTTTCCATCTAATTTACTGTAACCTTCCTCCTACCACCTCACAACTGCTCACAAACTGCAAGCTTCAAGGTCAAGGACCATATTTCTCAGAGTCTGCTATCCTTTGCTATGGGTGAAACTGTGCTACTAGTTTTATCATGTTCCTACATTTTCTGCTAAAAAAAATGCCATTGATGAAATATGTATTGTGCTTCTAAACCTGTTTTTTGTTTCTTTACCATAGCCCTGTGGTTTCTACTGCATGGTTGTAAACAGTGATCTTTTGTAAACTTGTATGTCACATTAGAGCAAAATCAATTGCATGTAATTTTTTTTTCTGGTAATGGGAATTGAACCCAAAGGCATTCTAGCTCTGAGCTCCATCCCCAGCCCTATTTTATTTTTAGTTTTGAAACAGCGTATCTCTAGGTTGATGAGAGTCTCACTACTTGATGAGGCTGTCCTCAAACCTGTGATCCTCCTGTCTCAGCCTCCCAAACATTGGAATTACAGGTGTGAGCCACCACGCCTGGTGATTGCATGTAATTTAATTTGGCTTAAGACAGGTGGGTATTATGTCAGTATTTACCATGTGGGTGTTCCTTTTCCCAATTTGCAGAAGTGGAAACCAAGGATCAGGTTGATCCAGGTCACCAACTCCCACATGGTTGAGATGAAATTAAACCCAGGTCAATCTGGTACCCAAATGTGGCTGTTAGCCATGGCGTTTTGAGAATGGAAGAAGTCTACTTCTTTCCTAATACTCAGGGGATTCACACAGTCAGGACCAAATTTTCACAGAATATTTTAAGACTTCCAACCAACATTTTCAGAGATCACATGTGATCCAGGGGATTTACATTATGATATAGCCCACCACTTCCATTTCAAAGTTTATAGCATCTTAGAGAATGGAATCCAGGTGGGAAACCTGGAAGGTGAAAATTTCAGATATTCACTAATTTCTTCCCTGAAAGGCTTACCCTTTGACTCAGGCACCTTGGGGTGCATGGGGTTCTGAATAAAGCAGACATCCTCCCTGTTTCCCTGTGCTTGAGATCCAATGGAAAGGACAGACGAGGAGTAGAGCCCGGATGGAGGCATCATAGATGCTGAGGAAAGGGAGGTTCTGAACACAGGTGTGGTAGAAAAGAACTGCTGGAAAAAACAAACAGTAAGGTTAATGTCAAAACACAGGGATCATTCAGGGAGGTGGAGGTAGAATCCAGATTGTCTGGGATTGAGGACAAAGCAAGACATGAAAAATAGAGTCAGGCAGTTCAGGTAGAGCAGTGTAACCGATAGGACAAGAGATTGTGGGATCTGAAGTTTTATTACAACAAAGGAAAAGGAGCCTGTATAAATGTGAAAGAGATGGAGAAGGAGACTGAAGTCAGAGATGGCAACAGGTGATGGCTGGTGTGGCAGGGCCCTGGGGAGATTGGTTCCTGAACTCCCACACCTCCCAGGGGAGGGGCTGTTCACACAGCATCTCCACTCTGATGAGGGTTATGCGCCACACATCCCCGATAACCAGCATCCTTAGGAAGGCTTGCCAGTGTGTGTCAGGTGTGATTCCAGCATTCAGACTTCCTGGCTAGCCAGGTTTGACAGGTGCACACAAAGCCAACAGCCGCAGACTTCATTTCCCATTTCTAATACGCCTAACAATTATTGGCAGAAACTGTGATGGACTGCCAGCCAAGGTTTGCTCCACAGCAGAGGAGCCCATGTGCCGACGGTGAGTGTGGTGTGGCTCCAGTGGAGAGGAGGGATCCCCACTTTAAGATTGATGAGTCTCCTGCTTTTTTCTCCTCTTGAGCATGTCAACCTCTTCTTATGCAACTGCGAAATCCTGTGTCTGTGATTATTTTGCTAAAGTCAAAGCTGGATTTCCATCTCAAGTCTTATTGCATAAGGACAATGAAGGCAGAGCTTTGGAATCATGATAAAGGGTTTGACATTTGGTTGCGCCATTTCATGAGCTGGGGACCTTTGGACTGCATTTCCTAAAATGCATGTTTAGTGTCTCTGTTGATACACATAGCAATTTTGTGTGACACATAGATGATTATATTATAATCGAGGAGACATTCATGGAACATAGAGTAAACCTTACTAATGTGAATAATTCAGTAGAATTTAGTATATTCATACTGTTGCACAGACACCAACTCATTTAAGTTTCAAACTTTTCCATCATCCATAATAGCTCTTAGTATTCATTAAATAATGATTATCCATTCTCCTTCCTCCAACCTCCCTCTTCTATTCTGTTTTCTGTCTGTATGGATTTGCCCAGTCTGGATATTTCATATAAAATAAATGATGCAATATTGTACCTATTGTGTCTGGCTTCTTTTGCCTACCATAATATTTGAGGACCATCAAAGTTGTAGCATGCATCAGGGCCTCGTTACTCTTTATGGCTTAATAATACTCCATTTCATAGGTGTAACACATTTTCTTTATCTGCTCATCTGGTGATGGACACTTGTATAATTTCCACTTTTAACTCTTATAAATAATACTCTCTGAACACTCATATATAATTTTCCATTTGGATACATGCTGTCGTTTCCCTTGTGTACATGAGAGAATTGCTGAGTGATTTTAATTCTTAATAATTACATATTTATTTGATATATATTTGAATACATATACATGAATCTCAAAGCAAGCCCTTGATTTTATGTATACTGTTTTGTGAAGACAACTTTAAGATGAAATCATATTTTAAAATATATTGAGTACAAAAGAAGTACAAATGGGCGGTGCATGCGACCTGAACTGCGCCAGCCATATAAGAATTGCTTGGAAAACACATAGGCTGGCAGATAATTTAGCCAAAGACACTCAGTTTCTTCATCTTTAAAATGGGGAATAATAACTTCCTACAGGTTTTTGTAAGGTTAAATGAAATGGTAAATGTGAAACCTGGATGTTGTCCAGTCTTCTCTGTTCATGGATACAGATGGAATCGCATAAGCATCATTGACCTAAAGTTTCCAGTACAATCGTGTGACTTCAGTGCACTCTCCATCTAGCTATATTTCTGGGACTTTTCATCAGTCTTACAGACGTTTATAACACCCCAAGGACCTCCAGGATCAAGGGTGCCCAGGCCCGTGCCTGCTGGTGTGTGCTCAGTGTAACCAGGTCCTTCCAAGTGGATTCAGTTCTGCTAGACAGACACCTTCCAGGGCATCTCACGTCTCCCTACCCTCAGGTGTTGGGTTGGTGCAAACTTCAGGACCCCAAGCATACTCCCAGAGAAGAGCTCTTTAGCACCTGCTTAAGACTTTTCCATCCTGTGAATTTACCCCACAGCCTGTGGCTCCCCTATGATTCCCTCAAAATGCACACTCCCCTTCTTAATGTTTCAGTCCAGTTAAAGGAAGATGCCTAATGTGAGCATATAGAGGCTTGTATACCAACCAACTCAGCCCCTTTCAGGTAGAGCCAGGCAAACCTCAGCTTCCCATAAGTTCATCTAGAGTCCTGCTGGCACATAGCTGATGCTTATTAAAAATTTTTCACTTTCTTTGTTGTGGATCAGAACAGAGATGCCCCAATAACTGCCCTATCCTCTAACACAATGCTCTACCATGAACCTTGCTAGCCTAATGATGATAAACGGCATTTAGAGGGTCACAAACCACCTTTTTATTTTATGCATCTTCAGAAATTCCCACAGCAACCTGAGGGTCCTATAATATCTGCCTTCTCTCCAAGATGAGGCAAGTGAGACTGAAGGAAGTTCAGATGACTTCCCCACCAGCAGAGCTAGCCACTGATCATGCCAGACGCCACCGGCTGAATCGTGAACCCCAAATACACAGGCTGAAGTCCTAACCCTGTGTACCTTGGAATGTGACTGCATTTGGAGACAAGGTCTTAACAGAGCTTAAAATGAAGTCACTAGGGTGGGCCCTAATCCAATATATATGATGACCTTAGAGAATGAAATTTGCAGACGGATAAGCCCACCTGTAAGATGGAGCCAGTTTGGAGTGATGCTTCTATAAGAATCACTCTAAGGAACACCAAGGATTGCCAGCAAACCACTTGAAGCTTGAAAAGGGTCATGACATAGGTTTTCCTCTCACAGTCCTCTTAAGGAACTAACCATGATGGCACCTGGTTCTGGGACTTCTGGACTCCTGGACTTGGAGACAGTATATTTTTATTGTTTAAACCGTCTAGCTTGTGGTACTTTGCTTCAACAGCCCTAGAAGACTGATACAGCAGGAAACAGTGTCATGTTGTCTTGAAGCACAGTGCTCACCAAGCACCCACAAGCAGGCTGAGAATCATGAAGAGCATACACACACAAGTACACACACAGGTATACTTGCACACATCCTTTAAGTACTAAGGAAATACCAGAAACTAAAGCTTATGTAGAGCTCCTAAAGGACAACTCTCAGACCATCACGTAGCAGTCATTAAGTTTTATTTTATTCAGAATTCTAACCAGTGTGACCTTGAACTTCCAAACCAGTTAGGGAAGACGTTAAGGAGAGTTAAACTGACATGTGCCAGGTACCATATTTGTGACTTGCAGTTATAATAGATCATTTTCTTTTTCTTTTTCTTTTTTGGATGATAATTATTTAATTATTTATTTCACTGAGTTTTTTTTATGAAGCCTTATTTATTATTCTTTTTTTATTGGTGCATTGTAATCATTACATCTTGATGGGTTTCAGGGTGGTAAAAGTATACATGCACACGTTGGTCAATTAGCCCTCCCCCAATTCCAACTCCCATTCCCTCCCCTTCCCTCCTTCTCATGCTCAGCATAGTGGTTGACTTTGATATATTTGTGTATGTACATCCTGTGCATTAGGGTGTTACAAATTCCTAATAATTTATAAAAATTTATTAGAACATGCCTAACCTCTCAGCTAACATAAGTTACTACCAAAAAGAGACAGAAATTTCAAAAGAAGAGTAGTCCATGGCAGTTAAAGGTGAGGCCTTAATTACCTAAAATTATCCTCAGGGAACCACTGTATAGTAACACAGCACAATATTAGACATGATGATGTCCCGAGATATCACGAACTTAAAGTAATTTTCAAGTGCCCTGGCTTAGAACACAGGAAAATATGCTTTATTACTATGAAAAAATATCCCAGCAAGTATACTTCTAATTCAAAATGTAAAGACTTTAATAAGCCAAGTTTTACTAAAGACCAAAACTTCAGTCACTCTAGAAAATGTGAGTTCCTGAGCCTCAGGTTGCTGAGCTCTGTCTGAATGAATCCTACCGTGTTCTCTCCTACATTAATACAGAGGCACAGCCACTCCGAGAACAGGGGAAGAGGACACAAATCCCATTGATTTAAACAGTGCCCCAGTAAGGTCTCATTCTCCAAAGTCTCCAAGGTTCCAGAAAGGGTATCTGATTCCGCCCACCCTCATATTGGAATTAAGACATATCCCTGTAGTCATCTTTTACACACATGTCCTATTTGATGAGTCATCAAGAAGCAACAGTAAATGAAAAATGAGACAGTCAAGATCATGTCGATTAATTTTCCCAGAGTGGATTCTCAAGTATATTTTTAGGATGCAGAGTGACCTCATTTGTGCCCCTGCTTAGCAAAAGAATTGTTTGAAGTATGACCTTGGTAAGGCAGTAGAGCCTTCTTGAGTTTCTTGAAGAGTTTCTTGAAAATGCCTTGCTCCAGTCTGTGCTTCTTGCAAGTCAAATCTATTCCACGTGGGTTTATGAACAGCCTGCGCCAGAGCAAGCATGGAGCTGAGAATGGCTGGTAAGTGAGAGAGAAGATGATGCTGATTATGGGATAAAGCTGGTGGTTTGGGGAGAGAGGAGAAAAATACTAGGCCGGGCATGGTGGCGCACGCTTGTAATCCCAGTACTTGGGAGGTGGAGACTGGAGGATCCGGGTTCGCGGCCAGCCTCAGCTACTTAGTGAGGCCCTCCACAACTTCGTGAGACCCGGTTTCAAAATAAAGGATAAAAAAATAGGGCCGGGGGTGTAGCTCGGAGGTAGAACGCCCCTGGGTTCAATCCCCGGTACTGCAAAAAAAAAAAAAAAAAGGAT
>PVJS01027710.1:0-26058 GCA_004027185.1 Glis glis
CTACCTAGTGAGGCCCTCCGCAACTTCGTGAGACCCGGTTTCAAAATAAAGTATAAAAAAAATAGGGCCAGGGGTGTAGCGTGGAGGTAGAACGCCCCTGCGTTCAATCCCCAGTACCGCAAAAAAAAAAAAAGAGGGTGAACAAGGATATCTCTTAAAATCCTTTCTAAACATGAGGTCCTACCATGGATTAACACCAGAAGTAAACTTTACAGAAACCTGTAAAAACCTCTGAAAGCTTTCACTGTTACAAAATTGTTAGCACTTTTAAATAGCACTTTACCTTCTTCATCTCCCAGTAATCCACAAACAGGTATAGAGTATCCTTTGTATCAGCTGGGCGTGGTGGTGCATGCCAGTAATCCCAGTACTTGGGAGGCTGAGACAGGAGAATCACAGGTTCAAGGATAGCCTCAGCAATTTAGCGAGACTCTCAGCAACCTAGTGAGAGCCTGTTTCAAAACAAAAAATAAAAAGGGCTGGGGTGTAGCTCAGAGGTAGAATGCCCCTGGGTTCATTCCCCAGTACCAAAAAAAAAAAAAAAAGAAAATGTAAAAACTAAGCTCAAAGAGATGAAGTAATTTGTCTAAAATTACACAGTCAGTATGTGAAGGAGCCAGAATTCGCTATCAAGTCTGAGACTCCCAAGACCATTAGTCTAAGGATCATAGTCCATTCTCGGGTTATCCTCTATGAATCCAGGCAGAAATTTCTGAGACTGGCCTTCCTATTCCTGAAAAAAACAGTTGCATTTTTTACTTCGGTCTCATGATCATCTTTAATATGATTGAATTCTGATCCACATACATACTTGCAAATATACCTTCCATTAAATGTAGTCCAGTATCTTTACAATGACAAAACCAAAACAGGAAAAGAAAGGAAAGCTTTCATAGAGGTTACTATCCTATAAAAAGTAAGCTCCACAGAGTGGTTCCAATACCATATATGTCCAAATCTTCCCACCAGCCTTTGGAAAAAAAAAAAACTGTAACTGAGAGACTTGGAATTTGTTATTTTCCCAAGTGGGAACAAGTTCCTCCGTATCAAAATTTTATTTTGATGAAAAAGAAAAACAAATCCTTGTGATTCCTAAAGAAGGAGTGAAATTATTTTATAAGAGAAGTATATGCAAGCAGCTTTATCCCTATTTTCAAAGTCACATTGTAAGATCTGGGGATTCTACTCTACTTGTAAAAACACATGCGTGGACATCAAGCCAAATGCACAATATGGACTTTACAAACCTAAAAAGTAAGAGGGCATGTAAACATTGCTTCAAAAAGAGTGTCCTCATGAATATAACTCGTGTAAAAACAAATAAGAACCTCCCACATGTTTCTGCTCTGGCTATATGTTTGATTTTTTTTAATTCTTTCTGTTTATAATGTATAAAACTAATGTTGTTGATGCCACCAGCATACCTTTTATTTTTAATAGAAAATGTTATAGATCATTTATCTCACATATAAAGTGTACATATTCTTACATAAACTAAAAATGTCATGCTAAAATTGACAATTTTTTTTGACTTAGCACTCCCACTTTTTTGGCACTCATCCCATACATAAATAAAAGACATCTCAGAAAATGCATATAAGAATAGTCATTACAATATTGATATTTCTTGCAAAAAACAAAAAATAACTACCGATTAATAAGTTAAGGCATCTATATAATATGGACTAGTACATGGTTATTAGAAAGACCGATATGGACTGATCTGGAAAAAAAAAACCTAGATACTATTATTAAGAAAAAAAAAACAGATTGCTGAGGAGTATTAAAGAACGATTCTACTTTGGGTCAAAGAAACAAAAACAAAAAACTACAAAGAGCAAAGAAATACTCTATATAAAGATTTGCATGAACATGCATAAAACTTAACACTGGCTCCCTACTGGAGGACAGATAGGAAAGAATGGGAGGAGAAGATTAAGTTTTGTATCTTTCTATTATCTGACGACCAACATGCATTATTTTTGTAATTAAAATAATTAAGGAAACAGTCATAGCCTAAGATTAAAATCAGCAAATTTGTAATCTATGCTCATAGGTATCAAAAAAGCATATCCAGATGTTAAATGATGAGTAGAGGTGCAGGACTATCTGAAGAATTTTTTTTTTCTGATTGCTCTAATGTCAAGAAGCCCGGAGAGTGGCTGGCCGGTCTCATCTTGTGTGCCCAGTGGTGCTCTGGAGCCAGATGGTAAGGCAAGACAAGCAGACAATTTCAAGGCAGGATGCTTCCAAGCCTGTGGCTATACTTGGGGAAATTTTCTTGTCTGGATAACAAACCAGAAAGATCTGAGAAAACAAAAGGTAATGCTACTTATCGCTTGCTTCACCGTGTCTAATAGAGACTAGATTTGCTCTTTTGACCGTGCAGGTGCAGACACCAGGAAGCAAGCCTGACATTTGATCTACAGTGACTCTCTCTGGCAGCCATAGTCTGGGTAGCTTTTTTTTCCTAACCTAGGAAAAATATAAGTGACTGTCCCAAAGAGTATGTTTATATATCGACATCTTCAAATAAGTGTATCACAAAATTTCAAAACACTTTTTTACAAAGGCAATTTGTTATCGAATATTTGGTATCAAATTCTGCATTGTTTTAAATTTTCTCTATTCCCTCCTTGCCTATTTACCTAAGTGCGATCTAACATAGCATCTGAGGAAAGAGACCAATTAAAGAGGGCAAACAATAGCTTTAATTCTAAATTGGCTTCTTTTTACCCATACTACCACTTCCTTTTACCGTGGACCCTTGCTTACGAGAACAGGCCAAAATAAGTACATTTCTCCTCCTTGTTAAATAGCAAAGGATGACAGCCAGCAGGGAGACAACGTCACATCCAGGCCCCAGAGGGGGTCACATGAGAAGGGTCACCAACTGGATGAAACAGCCTTTTACAGGAAGGCTGACTGGCACTGTCCACGGGAATATTGATTCAAAAACTTACGGTCTATTAGATATGACCCGCGATTCATCCCTTGTGGTGACAGAGGACTCTACTAGTTTCTTTTTACCCTAAAGTTATCAGGGGCAGCTTATATTTAGGATGTCTCATAAAACACTTTGCTTCCCTCTTGAAAATATTTAAAGATGTGTATATAATCACATTAACTAGATTATTTTAAAATTTTTTCTAATAAGGAACCTCAGATTGCAATCGGCTATATTGAGTTAATTATAGTCTAGAATGATGCAATTATCAAAATCAGTCTACTAGAAGTGTCATCTATGAGCTGATCTAATTTTTCCTATAATCATTTTCTTTTAGTTTTTTAGGGGGCAATAGGGGAATGGGTTAGGCAACCATTTCCTTTCTTATTCTATCTCCTCACACACACATTTTTTTACTACTGTTAACTGTCTATTACTCCTCTCAGTTCTCTTCCCTCAGCCAAATATGAGTCCAGAGGTTTCCTCAGAGGGGCTTTAGGAATTTCCCTCAAACTGATATCAACATTCAAAGAACTCACCATGTAAATTGTATTATTTGTTTCTGTTTTCTTCAAGGCAAACACTGGAGAAGAATTTGCTTTGGCTTTTTAAATACATTCCCCACAATCACTACTAATTAGAAAAATAAAGGCCATATGTATTCAATACTACATTTTCCAGATACTTGACTCCTGATATTAAGAAAGTTATGCATTTGAAAATATATCTTGAAATTCAACTATAGGCCAATTCATACTAGTTAGATCTACAACTGTTAAATATTATATCCTGCTGCCATCTTGTGGTGATTGTTGAAATCTCTCTCTCTCTCTCTCTCTCTCTCTCTCTCTCATTCTCTCTTTCTACCTCTATCCTCTCTCCACTCCTCCATTTTTTGGTTTTGTTTTACCCACCATTAGAAGTATACTTATATTTAAGTTTTAAGGTCTTCCTTTCTTAAATGGGTAAGGATAACCTGCACTATTCTCCAGGAAAAAATGGATTTTATAAATTCCTTGTCATGCATGCAATATATTTTCTTTTCTTCTAGTATTTTTCACATTTGTCCATACTCCATTCCTATTAACAATATAATTTTAAACTCCTTGTCATCATTTGAATTGATCTAGGTTCCTACATGGAAAAGGAATACAGATTAAGGAAAATTAATTTGTATTTTATCAAAGATTTTCCCTTCCATCATTTTCCAAATTGTTTACTTGTTAAGGAAGAAAAAAGGGCATCACTTATTTCTGGCTATAAATAAATCAATCCATGATGGAATGGCCCTTCATAGCCATAGGAATATACTCTCAGGAACTGAAGAGCCCGAGAAGATGAAAAGACAGACTTCAGACACAGTCCAGGAAGTGAGATCCCCAGAGACTCCAGGCTGGAGGAGGCGGGCGCCCCAGCATCCCTTTATTATTTCTGGGCTGTTCTGATCAGATATGAGTGAAGGGACTCATAAATCTTGGGGGAAGTTTAAAGTTTTCCCTATTACATATTAATATAACTCTTAACTAGACTCACATCATCAAAGCAAGAGTGCATTTTATAAAAGCCACCATTTCTAACTCTATGGGCTCACTCAGTTCCCCTGAAGACACTGAGAGATAGTTAAGTAAAAAATCATCCAAGGAGCCGGGCGTGGTGGCGCACGCTTATAATCCCAGTACTTTGGGAGGCAGAGACCGGAGGATCCGGGTTCGCAGTCAGCCTCAGCTCTCTCTCTCTCTCTCTCTCTCTCTCTCTCTCTCTCTCTCGCTGTCTCTCTCTCTCTCTACCAAGTGAGGCCCTCCGCAACTTCGTGAGACCTGGTTTCAAAATAAAGTATAAAAAAATAGGGCCGGGGGCGTAGCGCAGAGGTAGAACGCCCCTGGGTTCAATCCCTGGTTCAATCTTCTTGAAAATGACTTTAAAACAATCACATGGATTTAATGTGATAGTTAAATGCTTTCTTCCAACATTTCTTAAAATGTGTAACTATTAATATAAAATAAATTCACTTGTATAACTCTCAGAAACATTCCTGGTGCTACTAATAATACGAGTGTTATAAGTGCAGAAATGTTGCATGTAGGTGCTAAGGAGAGTCTAGTGAATCTAACAACCTCAGCTATAAATACATAGCTGAACAAGTCACAGAGTTGAGTCTGATTTGTTGGAGCCATGCGTCGGATCAGATGCTCTCAAACATTTCTTCTGCAGTGACTCACAAGACGGACGATGTTCCCATGTGCAACACGCTCTTGTGAAAAGACTAGACTGTCTGTGGATTATTTGCAATTTCCTGCCATACATTCGTAATCCTCCCAGTCATGAAAGCCAATCGGAATACAAGCAAATGGCTCTCCCCGGGGAAATGCCTGCAAATGCACTCAGCCTTACTCTGTGGGAAACAAATAATTCATGAATTTTGATTTTTAAACCATTATTTACTCATTTTTAACCTTACAACTAATCAAATACACATCGCTGTGTCATGATTCCGCAGTTGAAATCCGCTGGGGTAGTGCACAGGAGATCAGATGGAGTACCTTGGAGTGATCTTGGTCTCTGAAAGGACGCTGAATTCAAAATGAACTGGTTTGACTCTCTGGAAGGCATAAAGGGTCTTTCATTTGTTCTGAATATATTCTAGATATATGCTGCTCTTACCTTTTCTCTGAAAAGTAGCATGTGGGAAAAGAGAAGCACGGTAAGCTGAGGGTTTTATTTAGTTGGAATTTTTACTGTAAACAGACCTGGTTTCCACCCATGGGTTTACAACCTAAGATATAAAAGAATATTCTCTTTTAAGGATTTCTAGCATATGCAGCCAAGTCCACTGGTGACCCTGTGATACATGAAATTAGCATCATCCACACTATGTGGGCAATGAGAGGCATCAAGAAAAATATTAACATTTACCCAAAGGCTTTAGATTTGCTTGTTAGACAATAACAGTATCATAGCGCTGAATAAATAGACCAAGGAATATTTGTAAGAGGCAAACATACAAATATTTTTAGGTTCCCTATAGGGTTTTTCAGCAGTATTTTTGCAGTATTTGAGGTCAGAGTGCTCAAATAAAGACACATCTGAGGATTTAAAACACATTTTAAAGCAGTCTCTAAATTGGACTAGAAAAAAGAAGGACAGTCTGAATTAGCAACAAGTCTAACCAAGAGAATAATTTAAGAACCATAGTTGCATAATCTCTATCACAGGTAAGAAAGTCAAACTAAATCCTAATACTAAATCCTAATTACAGGAGATGGCTTGCTGGATTTGCCTTTATAAACAGATAAAAGCAGCACATTCATGATTTCCCCTTGCACATCAGAGTGCTAGCCATGTGTCATACACACAACAACATCCAGCCAAATCAACACTCAGGACAAGAAATTAGCTATTCAGGACCAGTTTCCAAGAATATATCAAATCAGTGTACCAAGGAAAGGCTAAACAGGCAGTTAGCACATTGGACAGGGCAAATTATATATTTTAAAACTTTCTAGTCAATATAAATTTTATATTGATTGAATTTTAAACTACATTATTTTCTAAGGTGGTATAGGTTTTCTATTATGTGCGCATACAAGAAACAGCGTGAGCTGGGAGTAGTGGCCCACGCCTGTGATCCCAGTACTTGGGAGGCTGAAACAGGAGGATCAGAGGTTTGAGGCCAGCCTCAGTAGCTTAGTAAGACCCTGCTTCAAAATAAAAAATAAAAGGGCTTGGGGGTATAGATTGAAGGTAGAATGCCTCTGGGTTCAGTTCCCAGTTCAAGAAAAGAAACAACATGAAAATGTTTAAGATAAAATCAACATAGTATACCCCAAAGGCTGTGCTCCACTAATAATGTTCAGTGAGTATTACAGAGAAGGTTAAGCATTTTTAAAAAGGAATCTGTTGTTAAGAAGGAAAATAAAACAAGGAGAGGAGTTCTATTATTGGTCTTTATATAGTAATAACAAATCTATTTAAAAGATATACATGTTCTAGGTATGTCAATCTTTCATTGAACAAATATTTCACAGCATTGTCTATTTTCAACATGAATAATTAAAAAATAATTATTTTTAAAACTTTAGGAAATTCAAATTACATAGATAATATTAATTCAAATTATGTATACCTGAGGACATGAAAGATTTTTAAAGATTGGAATAACAGTTTCAGTGAGAATTCTACCCTGTGTTTGCTGTTCTATGATTTTTGCAAATGAAAAAAGATCTGGTATGGCTTATAGATGTCAGGCTAGAAGAAAGGAATACCAGAGCCCAAAAGAGACCCACACAACAGGCAGATTCAAGAACAAAGAAAGGATGAGAAAAATCATCACTGGATAAAAGTAGTATATACCACTTCAACAGTAACTCTAGTACCCTGTGCTGGGAGAGAGCACTGGGGTCTGTGCCCAAGACCAAGCACAGGCATTTGACAAACTGTAAGATGCCACGTTCTTCCTTTCCTAAAAGGAAACCCTCCTTTCTACAAGGAACTGATGTGGGCCAGTCGGAGGAGTTTTATAATAAGAGTTATTACAAATGCAAATAGAACAAAGTGACAATTTGACGTTTTTGTGTATATGCATGTGTATGTACATACGCACATACATATATGCATGTGTGTGTATTTTTCCCCTTTTTGAAAGTAATTTCCTCTTTTCTCTTTGAGGACTCAACTGCACAGCACACCAACAAAGCCAGACTCAAGGTCAGTATTCTTTTCTGACAATTCCCAAACCTCTGAGCTTTCACTTTTGTGAAACAGGATATGCTATCCCTGGTTTATCTCAGAGCTCACAGTAACTTCTAAGAGCTACAAGAAACCTAGATAACACAGGGCCCTGAACTCTGATAAGCAAATTCTCAGCGGCAAATGAAAATAATTATTCATACCCTGAGCCATGGTGGGATCACCTGAAAACCTTACCAAAAAAGGTTTTAACGTGGGCTCAGCATCTTCTACACAGTCTGATGAGAAGGTGCTAGGAAATAGGCCCTTAGTCAGGAAAAAGATGGGACATCTTGTGTTTTTTCAGGTCTGCTTGAAATAGTTGCATGGGGGTCAAATTTCTAATGAATGCATGGTTAAATGTAAACATTCCACCTATTCACAGATGGATGATTCAAATGGAACAAGAACTCCTGGTGTTTGGCAAATACATTTGGAAAATTGACATGATTTCAGAACTGCAACTAACCCCAAAGAAAGGCATCTTAAATAGCAAGTATAACTGCGCAGAAGCCGAAGGCATCACTTCACCAGCTCTTGTGCTTGTGCAAAATCAAGGAACCTAAATGTTCTTCTTGGTCTTATCTCCAAGATCCTTTAAAAGGCACATCCACGATGATCGGCTTAGTTTTCTCATCACTAAACTGGGGAACCAGCCACCTCCTGTAGAGCTCAGACTGAAACTATGAGTGTAGTGCTGGTGCTCAGACCCTGTCCTCTTCAAATGACAAAGATACAAAGACATTTGTGAGATATTTGTGATATTTGCCCCCTAAAAATTCTCCCTGCCTTTCTCAGTCTGCCTCCCCTCTAAATTCCTGTCATCCAAGTTAACTAATTGAACATACTCTCCCCAAATCTCCTGTTAGAATAGTATGATGCTAATCAGAGGGAGTAACAGGTTAATGTATTGATAAATTATTGGTCAGGAGCCAGGCATGGTGGTGCACACCTGTAATCCCAATACTTGGGAGGCTGGGACAGGAGGATCACGGGTTCAAGACCAGCCTCCACAGCTTAGCAAGACCCTCAGTGACTTAGTGAGACTCTGTTTCAAAATAAAAAATGAAATGGGGCTGGGAGTGTAGCTCAGAGGTAGAATGCCCCGGGTTCACTTTTCAGTACCACAAAAAGAAAAAAAAATTAGTTAGGGATCAAACATTTTAATGGCAGGGATGGTAGAAGCGAAAGAGTTAGCAAGAGGGGCCTTGCGACAGGCAAAGAGAATCCAAAGCAAGCACCAAGATCGTTTTCACATCCTTCATAATGATGTTATTCATCAGCCCTGCCTCTAACATGACGAAGCTGGAGAACCTGGGTGAGGAAGGACGAGGATGGGAGATTGGTAAGTGACAGTCGAGAGCCAGGTCAAGGGCTTCTGAGAAAATCCCAGTTGAGTACAAGCACATCGGGTGTGTGTGCTGGACCCAAGTTCACTGGTCATTTTCTTGTGGAGTCCATTTAGTGCTGGCTTTATGACTTTTAAGTCCTCTTCTAATGTAGGCAGGTTTATTTCTTTATAATGAATAGAATTCCCTAGTTACTCAGATAGAATGAGGCAATACAGTGTAACAGTTTGGAAGTTGGACTCTAAAAAGCTATAATTTGGGGGTGCAACTGGTCTGTGGCGTTTCCTGGCTGTGGGACAATAAGCAAGTGATTTAATTTCTTCAAATCCCTGGTTTGTCACCTGAAAAATGGGAAGACTATTTGGAATTGTTGTAAGAAAACCATGAGTTTCTGTTAGGTAAATAGCTTAGCACAGTGCTAAGACGGCTAAGGTTAGCTATCTTTATTATTCCTATTGTTGCTTCGTTAAGGTACGATATGTTCAATATGAACAATTGATAAGTAATTGATGCTGGGCCCAGAAATCATCTGGGACCCACTACTTCACTGAAGATGCTTATATCAAAATTAGGCCAAATCCCTTGATTTAGTCCAAAGGTCAAACTAGCCCCCAACTGGATCAAGCTTGCAAAAGGCAAGCGGTTTTCTGGGGCGTCCAGCTTAAGGTATCTATGCCCCAGTACAACGAAGTTCAAGTTCCAAATAATGAAGTGACATCATCAAGAATCCAGAGATTTGCAACAAGAATAGCTCAAATGGCTTTGGAATACAGCCTGTTTATTATTCCTATAACAAATCAATATTGATTCTAGCTAGCCTTTGCTAAAGTTAATTTAAAAATTGTGCACATCCCCCTGAGGACACACTAGTTAACTCAGCAACCAAAATAAGGAATTTAAGGTGTGTCGACAAATTCAAGGGAAAAAATTAAGGGTAACAAGCAATTCTTAGCGTGGAATAGATGCATGAGGGGAACTGAGGGTTCATGGAAATCTATGTGAAATATCTGGAGTTCTTTGGCAGAAAGCATTTTAAATGGAAATTTAAAATATCATCACCATCATTCAAAAGCAGCCTGCAGTTTTCAATGATAATCACTTGATCCCTACTGGGCATTTCTGAAGGGGGCTGAAAATGAGTAGAGTAATAAGTCGGATGTTTTCTTTTTAAACATGATCATCAGATTGTACACTTGATACTTACACTGAGAGCTCAGATCTTCCTTTTCCCTGGTATAATTTTCATCTAAGCATTCCTTAGATACTTAGATCATTCTTAATGGAGATTGTGCATTACAACCTCTGTGGACACATGGAAATCTGGCTAATTGGACTGACTTGATTACAATGAATTCTCCCATTTCCTTCCCCTACAATAAGTGCTTAAGATACTTTTGTCACCGATTATGTGAATTTTCAGACTGCAAAATTTGTCTAAAGCGGTGTTTATAGGGAAAAAGCTCCCTTATTCTTCCCACCAACTAAATCCCTATACCTTCAAACTACATTTCTTTTCTTCTTAGTACAAAAACAGAGTGTTCAAATAAAGTTTGGAATGAACCTACAGCACAAATAGCTATCACTCAAAAGTGACAGTAGCAGCAACTGAACATTAGCTTTGCAATAAAGCGCTCTGCCACAGTCCCACGGCACCCTTCAAGCTGCACAGCCTTTAACCAAAGACACAAAGTGATAGAAACCTGCTCCCCACATCCAAGCATCTGCAAGTTAGAAAATACACATTTATTTTGAAAGCATCTTACTTACCACTAAACTCTATATCTCAAATACTTTTCCAAGTTTTTTCTTGGCCAAAATAAAGTGTCTCACCAGTGCTCACCTAGTACTATCTCTTTAAGTGCTAAGATGGACTCCTAATTCCAATGGTTACTCTCCCCATATATTATACCTGTCAAAATTCTTTAAAAGTTAGAGTCACCTTGCTGAAAATAAACTCCATGCTTCCATTCGAAAGTCTGAAACTAAGCTCTGTGTGGGGGGAAAGTTTACCCCGAGTCCCAGTGTACATCGGGGTAGAGAGGAAGTGGAAAAAGGAGCCCAGCTACTTGCTCCAAGCCCCAGATCCGTGCCCCAGTGCACGGGGATGTTCCTGCCCCTAAGGAGAAAATGCTAAGGGGTTGGGGGTGAGACACATGAAAGATCAGCCATTTCCTCTCAGTACACACGAAAAACTCCTCATTCTTTGAGACTTCTTGTCAAGAAAGAAAAAAAAAAAGAGCCTCTTTGAGAACTGGCGCCTGAAAGAGAGGAGACTGCGAAGGCGGGTGTTTCGGGTCCTCTCTCCGTGCCCTAGTGAAACCTCTCGCGCTGCAGAGCAGCTCTGTTAACTCTGAGGGGCACGGCCCAGACACACAAATCTGAAATTTCAAAAATGCGATAAAGCCGGGACCCGGCAGCCCCGGGAGGCCAGCAGCTGCAGGATGACCGCTGACGAAGTGGCTTCTTAAGGAGGTGGGCAGATTGATTCCAGCTGCTGAGCCTGGCGGCGCGGGGCCGGGCAGCGCCCGCGGAATGCGCAGCCCGGCCGAGGCAGGACGGCAGCCGCTCCCAGGCGAGCTTCCCAGGCGAGCGCAAGGCCAAATCCAGCTCTGCCTGCAGCCCCAGCCTGCAAAGGGACGCGCATGCCTCTGCTCCACCCGCTAGGGGATTTCAAGGCAGTTTGGGCCAAAAGGTACCAATTGGGTTCCCCTTCCGTCGCTTCGTAAGGGGAGTGCGACTCAGGAAAGCTGAAAGCTGTCCCCCTAGACGTGTGTCCCACATTTCCTAAGGGGCCTCCTTCCCGCTGGAGTCCTGTCTTTGTCTCCCCACCTACTCACAGCTCCCAGTCTTCATCTAATAGCTCTTAACCCTGCCCAGTCTCCTCTGCCCCCCAAGACTGTAATCAATACACAAGAGGAAGTTCAGAAGCCGACGAGGAGGGTACAGTTGAGAAGTGGGGACACGGAGGGCCCTGGAAACGGCCTGGGTGGGGCGGGGCAGAGGAGAGGACACGCTCTTCAGCAGAGAGGTGGGAGGGGGTGGCGAGGAGTCCCTGAGGGCCCCAAACTCAGACACCGAGTGATCTAAGCGGAGGGACGGACGGGGTAAGAGGGAGGCGGGCACGAAGGCGCGCCTAATGGAATATTCAATATCCTGAGAAAGGCACTTTCGGCGGTGCACTTCCAGAGACTAAAAGCCAGTAATGGGCTTTGGAGTCTACACTTCCTCTCCCTAATGTCCAGAGGCGCTTTAATGCTGTAGCCAATCGATCAGCCCTCTCCGGTGAAGGCGGCGAATGGAGTGCAAAAGCTTCCTACTTGTGGCCAAAATCCGCCCAGCCTCCTCTGCACACCCCGAAGGAGCGACACATCATTTTGAACTGGCAGGATTTGGCTCTTAAAATGCCCGGGAGGAGGAAAGGAAGGAGCCCGGAGGCGCGCAGAGAAACGGCCCGCCCTCCCTCCAGATCCGAACTTTTCCAGGAAGGGATGATTCCCAAGGAAGACAGACGGGGAGGGCGCCGCATCCACCTTGGGACTGGGCTGAGCAGTGGCCTCCAAGCCCGCTTCAGGTGCAAGGTCACCTAGCTGCCTCCGAGTCCCGGGTGACCAGAGAGTGGCAGAGCAGAGGCGAATTCAGAAGGTGGGGTTTCCTGGCCCTGTCTTGCTGACATCACCGCTGCCTTGAAAGTGCCCATGTGCGTAAACCTCCCCTGCCACTCCC
Source organism: Glis glis (assembly GCA_004027185.1). Classification (NCBI taxonomy): domain Eukaryota; kingdom Metazoa; phylum Chordata; class Mammalia; order Rodentia; family Gliridae; genus Glis; species Glis glis. The sequence goes on from PVJS01027710.1 coordinate 12,745, forward strand.
GTGCTGGAGGCTGGATCGCAGAGGTGGAGACAGCCCCAGTCCCGCCCCACCCTGCCCCTCGCCCTCCCAGCACAGCTCCAGCTCTGGGTAAGTTCAGTCCCTAAATTGAACTCGACCCTGTCCAGCCTCCTGTCGCCCCTCCCTGGGAGGCCCCTGGGAGCCTGCCCCGGGTTCGGGTCCGTTCTGGGAAGCTCTCCAGGGCCCGGGATGGGCAGGTTCTGTCCTCGCGTGGGCGCCCCCACCCAGGCGCACAAAGGAAACCCGGTGCAGAGTGGCCAAGTTAGGCGCGAGAAAACTTTCCTTGGTCCTTCTCCCCACCCCCACGCCACAGGGGCGCGACTCCCCAAGGAGCTCGCCTTTCCCAACCCGGCAGAGACGAGCACAGCACGTGATGGGCAGAAATAAAAATAAACACTTCCCATTCCCGGACCGCCCGTCGCGGCGAGCAGGGGGCGCCCTGCGCTCACCAGACCCCAAGGCTGCAGCCGGGGGCCCCCCAAGCTCACCAGACCCCAGGGCTGCAGCCGGGGACCCCCGAGCTCACCAGACCCCAGGGCTGCAGCCGGGGACCCCGAGCTCACCAGACCCCAGGGCTGCAGCCGGGGACGTCCTGCGCTCACCAGACCCCAGGGCTGCAGCCGGGGGACGTCCTGCGCTCACCAGACCCCAGGGCTGCAGCCGGGGCCCCCCGAGCTCACCAGACCCCAGGGCTGCAGCCGGGGACCCCCGAGCTCACCAGACCCCAGGGCTGCAGCCGGGGCCCCCCGAGCTCACCAGACCCCAGGGCTGCAGCCGGGGACCCCCGAGCTCACCAGACCCCAGGGCTGCAGCCGGGGGACGTCCTGCGCTCACCAGACCCCAGGGCTGCAGCCGGGGGACGTCCTGCGCTCACCAGACCCCAGGGCTGCAGCCGGGGCCCCCCGAGCTCACCAGACCCCAGGGCTGCAGCCGGACCCCGCCGGTCCTCAGTGGTGGCCTTGGCCCCTGCCGGCCGCGCCTACCTTTCGGACTTGGTGAACTTCCGGAACGCCTGTCCGAGGTCGTGGAAGGACCGGTACGTCTGCGGCTCGGCCGAGATGCCCTGCGCCCGGGTGGTCCGGGGGCCGATGTGGGCGGAGGGCACGGGCAGCACCGACTGGTATTTGTGGAGCTTCCTCTTCAGCTCCTGGATCTCCTCCTCCTTCTCGGACAGCCGCTGCTCGAGCTCCTTGATCCTCTCCTCCTTGAGCACGAGAATCTTGGCGAAGTCTTCCTCCAGCTCGCTCATGTTTTCCCCGAGCCCCTGCGCCAAACTTTCGTCCAGCGGCGGGCGGCGACAGTGGCGGCGAGAGGGAGCGGGAGCGCGGGCAGGGAAGGGGCGCGGAGGACCCGAGCGCCCCACAGTGCGGCCCCCACGGCGGCGGACGACGCGCTCCTGCGATCCACTCCTGCTGAATGGACCGAGAGCACCGAGGGGAGGACGAGGAGTCTGAAAGCGCTGGAGCGCAGAGGCGGAGTGCTAATCCCTCGCCTCCCCGGGGAGTAGGTGATTATCTTTCATTGAGAAACCAATTAGAGCTGCCCTTCCTCCCCGGAGACCCCCTCCCCCTCTGCCAGAGATCACTCGGGATCCGCGGCCACCGGCCGAGCACTGGATCAGAGAGCCTGGTCGCACCCCATCACACAGAAATCACTCTTCCACACTCTGTGGTACCACAAGGAGGGAGTGGGATGGGTGAGTGTGGAGGGAGCTTTATGCCCCTTGATCCTTGAAATAGCAACAATTACCATGTGATCCGGGGATGACGCAGTGCTTGTAACTGGATCCTAAAGAGCGTGTGCGCCTGTGTGTGTGTGTGTGTGTGTGTGTGTGTGTATGACATTTCATAAATATTAGAGTGCCTTTAGATAATAACCTGCATAAGTTGACTTCTGCTTTGAATGGATTCAAAAGGGGTGTGTTTGTGTGGTGTGTGTGTGTGTGTGTGTGTGTGTGTGTGTGTTTCTTACTGTTAATTCCTGACATCGGGACCCTAAGTAATTGGAATGACAGAGCAATAGCAGTTCCAAGTTTTTTCAGCACAAAACTTTACTGGAAACTGTGAACTAAAAAACTGTTGGAGGGGAAATTGGATGAACATACATTAGTAAGCCAAGTGTTTACAGAAAAGAGAAAGGCCATGCGTTGATTGTAAACGTCTCCGAGTCTGGATTTTCTTTCATCTACTACGGTTTAAATTTTGTATATTAAGCATCCGAATTATATCACAACATCATCTTTCGTGGTTTCAGGCTGCTGCCAGTGCTAAGCTGCTGGATCACCCTGCCCGTTCCGTTTGGGGGAGAAGCGGCATCTGTAATCATCTGTGGTGCTTACCTGTGCGTCTATCACCTGCCCTATGCTAAAGGGATTACTCCATCCATTAGAGCCCAAGTATCTGCTATACTTTAAAAATATGTACTTTATGTGCCATAGAGAGCATTTTTAGTAACAAAAATCAATGTTTACAAGTTTATTTGGTGCATACGAGGGACCTTTCAAGTACTGAACAACGAATTAGTAATTTTTCTAATAAATGCAGCTAAGACATTGAAGAGTTCTTTTTGAAATAGTAACTTTACTCAAAAAGAAAAATCAGTGTATAATTACTGGTTACTTACAAAAAAGTTGTTCTGCCTGGTCTGAAACAACTAAGCAAAGGAAAACAGGCAGGTACTTTGGCTTATAAATAAACCCTAAAAATGTATTTTTGTTTTTGAATGTTTCTTTATTATTTACTGTTAGTTCTACTCATCTGATCATTTTAAATTGAAATTATTACGAACCACATCTGAATTTCTTGATGGTACCAAATGATCAAGTATGGCTACATCTACTCATATTAGAAAAAGTTCTCTGTGTTATTGATAGTTACTGTTGTGTTGCTTCTATGAACAACTTAATCTGCTATAATCCTTTTAGAAATGCTCAAAATAATTGACATTTAAAAATAATACATTGGAAAAAAAACTTTGATCACATTAAAAAATCTGGGGCATAGATTCAACTTTATTTATAGAAAAATAAAAGTAGTTTAAAAATGACTCTTTAAAGGGTTTTCCCATACTCTCTTAAATGAAGATATTATTCAAATGTTTCTCCTGCTTAGTAAAAAGCAAGGAATATTTAATCCAAAATTTCATACATACACATACCTCAAAACTAAATTCATCCCAAACTTCCAAAATAAAATTTTTCTTAAAAAAAGTCAGTTTTAACTTAAATAATGATCCACTAATGATCCACTTGTCCATCAGCTGAAATGTTTTTTTAATTTAGAATGCAAGGAAAGCTTGAGAAAAGACATTCTGGTAGAATAATAAACATTGAATTATTAAAAATCATAATAGAGCCAAAATGAACTTTGAAAATCATCTAACCCAACCACTTCACATTAAAAAGAAATGAGATTTTAGAGATAGAGTCCAAGATCACACCAGTGTAGAAGTTGGAATCCAGGACTCCCAACACTAAGATGGTACTATCCCTACTACCCTCCGTGTAGCCTGAAACCTGCAAACCCAGGAATTGGAGGACTCAGATGATCCCGCACTCAAGGATGTGACATTGCCCTGTTGCTCTCTTCTCTCTGTAGCAGATACTGTCAGAGGAGTATTAATGAAACCTTATATATTTTTTTCTTAAAGGAGAAGGTCGCCATCTAGTGCTCTTGAAGAAATTTGCTAAATAAAAATTTAATCACAATGAAGTTGAGGTTCATATTTCATATTTGAGAGAAATAAATATGAAGAATTTTATGTCAGAGAAAACTTTTTTGTGTGTGTATGGTACCGGGGATTGAACCCAGGAGCGTTCTACCTCCGCGCTACACCCCTGGCCCTATTTTTTATACTTTATTTTGAAACTGGGTCTCACGAAGTTGCGGAGGGCCTCACTAGGTAGAGAGAGAGAGAGAGAGAGAGAGAGAGAGAGAGAGCTGAGGCTGGCCTCGAACCCGGATCCTCCGGTCTCCACCTCCCAAAGTACTGGGATTACAAGTGTGCGCCACCACGTCTGGCTCAGAGAAAACATTTTTAATACTTGATTTTTTTCCTTGGTGGTACTGGGGATTGAACCCAGAGGAGTTCTACCTCTGAGCTACACACCCAGCTCTATTTCATTTTTTAAATGTTGAAACAGGGTCTAAGTTATGGCATGCTGACCTCAAACCTGTGATCCTCCTGTATCAGCCTCCCAAGTACTGGGATTACAGGCATGCACCACCACTGCTGGCTTAATATTTGATATTTTTAACCATTAGATAATGATACTGAACATTTATTGAGTGTTTAATATGTAGCAGCACAGAGCTAAGTCCTTTGATGTAGCTGACTGATTTTAACCCCCACGATGACTCTGTAAGGTAAGTACTATGACTTGATTCCATTTCACTGAAGGACAAACTGGGGCTTACCCAGACTGGGCAGTTTGCCATGGTCAGAGTGTCCAGCTTTGACCCAGGCTGTCTCGATCCTTGTGTAGCCCCGCTTCTACCTGAAAACCATAAAAATGTACACTTCTCTATGATCCCAGTGGCAAGCAAGACTAAAATGTCTTATTTCATGGGGACACACTAAATTTAAAATCCCATATACACTCAGATAAATTCTTAGACTCCTGGCTTTTTTTGGGGGGGAGTGAGGACTGGGGATTGAACCCAGGGGCATTCTACCTCCTATCAACACCTCCAGCCCTTTTTTATTTATTTATTTTGTTTTGTTTTGCAACAAGATCTCACTAGGTTGCTGGAAGTCTTCCTACGCTGCCGAGGCTGTACTCAAGCCTGTGATCCTCCTGTCTCAGCCTCCCAAGTACTGGGATCACAGGTGTGCACCACCACACTAGAATCCTGGCTTCTAACAATCAATCTCTTTACCAAATGGTCTTCCTTGTCATAGTTGAGGATGTATGTGCTTTCGAATGTTGTGCTTGTGCCTTGCCCCCTTTCTCTCTCCTCACTAATGAGGAACACTTTCTGAAGAACCTGAAGGCTTATACAGAGAAATAGTTCTTAGGGGATTCCTGTCTTTAATCTAGGCCAATGTTGAGGTCAAAGGTAGGACAACATCTATTCAAAACTTTAAAATTAGCGCACACCTGTAATCCGAGTACTTGGGAGGCTGAGACAGGAGGATCTCATGTTGAGACCAGCCTCAGCAATTTAACAAGACCCTCAGCAACTTAGTGAGAGCCTGTTTGAAATTTTTTTTAAAAAAAGGGATGGGGGTAGAATGCCCCTGGGTTCAACCCTGGGAGGGAGGGAGGGAGGAGGAGAAGGAGGAGGATGAGGACAAGGAGGAGGATGAAGAAGACAGGAGAAAGAGAAAGAGAAAAAGAGAAAGAGAAAGAGAAAGAGAAAGAGAAAGAGAAAGAGAAAGAGAAAGAGAAAGAGAAAGAGGGGAGGGGAGAGGAGGGGAGAGGAGAGGAGAGGAGAGGAGAGGAGAGGAGAGGAGAGGAGAGGGGAGATTTAGAGTCAAAAGAGCCATATTCTTGTCTCTGTTCTGTCACTTCTCCGGCTCTATACTCTTCTCTGGGACTCACTTTCCTCCTATGTAAAATGAAGAGTCACCTACGATTCATGTCCTCTCTCGACCTTCAGTGAGTCTGTGGAATTTCATTTCCCCTGTGACACGTTTTGAGACCATCATTCTGTTCTCACGGACAACATCCATGCAGAAACTTCAGCTGGGTTTAAAACAGAGAGAAAAGTGAGTCAAGACAGCGTCTAACCCTATAAAGACTAAAGTGTGCTTCTTTATTAACAGAAGCTCAGAGTGTGTTTAGCTAATTCTACATCATACTAGATGCGGCTTCCACATTTTCCACTTGGACCAGCCATGTTCTGGTCATCATAAGGTGTGGTCACACCTTGGACAAGATACAAGTTTATTAAGTCCAGAAACACACCCATATCTTCATGAACTACCACAGTACCTGAGAATAGCAAATGAAATTATTGCTAAATAGCAAATGAAATGATTAAACAAGCTTCAAAACTGGGTGCATTACATTTATTGACTTTATGTAAAGAATCATAATAATTAAGATTTCTTAAATGCCCCTATAAAATTGTACATAAATGTTTCCATGAGGTGGTCCTGTTGATATAAAAAAATAATTTTTTCTCATGCTATATGCAGCAGGAAAACCATTGCCTTTTATGATTTTCTATGATATGTGTCTATAGGTTTGAAAAAATTAGTCTTCCTAGAAGTTCTGAAATTTAGAACTAAGAAATGGCAATAGTTAATATATTGCAGAGCTCCAAATCTGCCATTTATAAAGAACCTTGGAGCTGGGATGTGGAGACAGGGATGTCGTGTGACTTGACACTAGTAACTTCATCTCCTTGACCCTCCATTATCTCAGCTACAAGGTGGAGAAATGTACACTAAATTCTCCTGTGCCCAAATCCTCAAATAAAGAGAAAGGCAAAATATTATCATTTAAATGTAACCCACAAGAATTTTTTAAAAAATAAAATGGTAATGTAAACCCCGCTTTGAATTTTGGTGGGAGGATGGGTTGGCCGGGGGGACAGGGTAGGAGATGGGGACACCTTTGGCACCAGTGGTAGGAATATTCATGCAGCATTCATGCCCCCTGCAATGCATGCATCTTCTCCCAGTTATTCAATCAAACACTAATCAAGGTGCTGCTGTACGTGGATTTTGCAGATAGAATTAGCATCCCAAATCATTTGACATTAAGATCTGAGTGGCCTGACCAAACCAGGTGAGCTGTTCAGAGGGATTCAGGTCTTCTTGAGACAAGGACTCCAGTGTGATTGTGATTAACTCAGAGAAGATTCTCTGTTGCTGGTTTTGGGAATGAAGCTGGCCACATTGCAAGGAATGAAGGTGGACTCTAGGAGCTCAGAGTGACAGCCAGCACGGAAACGGGGACCTCAGTCCTACAACCACAAGGAGTTAGGTCACAACCACCTGAGCTGAGAAGAGGTGCTCCAGATGTCTGCTATGTGAGACCCTGAGTAAAAACCCAAATATGCTGTGCCCCGACTTCTCACTTCGAGAATTGTGAGATAATCAGCACGTGTTGATTTAACTCTCTTAAGTGGTAATTTGTTATGCAATAAGATAAAATTAATAAACGACTCATCCACCATTCCAAAAGAACTCCATTAAAACTGCCAGCAATGTTTTACCATTCTCAGACGCCTAACTTCCCAAAAGAGTCATTTTCAGTGAAACTACTATAATACATTTCAAGTGATACTTGAGGACATAAAAGGTTAGTATAAATTACAAACTGCTTAAACATACTGATGACAGTACAAATATCCTTTTCAGTATGCAGGACTCTCTTCCATAAAAGATGTTTATGCTTCAAGTTGTCTGTTACAGTAACTGATGTGTAAATCCTCCCAACCATAGGTTCTAGAAAGGATTGAAGCCATTCGTTAGTTTAAATCACTGCAGAGTGGAAACATTACTGTCATTTATCATCTCCAGTGAATTAGCTCTGTGAACTTGGGTGAATTACTTAGTGGGCTGAGCCATAGTTTTCTCAACTGTAAAACATCAATAACTCTCTTTAATAGTATTATTTTTGATAAAGGGTTTGGTGCTTGAAATACACTTAAATATTGGATTCATCTCCTTAGTTATTCGTGGAAATCGAGCGCTCCTACATCGCATTACCTCCCAGGTTCAAATACTAATGTCAAATATTTGAGAAAAGTAGGGGAAGAAGGAAAGAATACAAATCCTTTTTTTAGTTTAGTTTTGATTTGATTTTTGGGGTTTGATTTTTAAATTTTATTTATTTATTTATTGTGTGTGCGTGCATGCGTGCATGCATGTGTGTGTGTGTGTGTGTGTGTGTGTGTGTGTGTGTGTGTGTTTTAAAGGAGATTGAACCCAAGGGCATTCTACCCCTGAACTATACCCCCAGACTGACTTTATTTTTTATTTTGAAACAGGGTCTCACTAAGTTGCTGAGGCTGGCCTCAAACCTGTGGTCCTCAGTCTCTTAAGTACTGGGATTACAGGTGTGTGCCACCACGCCCAGCTGGTTTGATTTTTTTTTTAAATGAGGTAATTGGACTCGTTTGCTTGAAACTTTTTCAAATAAATTATTTTTGGGTTCTGGTGCTAGAACTCAGGGCTGTGTATGTAGTTCAGAGGTAGAATGCCCCTGCATTCAACCCCCAGTGCCACACACACACACACACACACACACACACAGAATGTCTAGGCATTTGTTATTCAAATAAATTATAATTTGCATTTATATTTGTCAAAAATAGTGCCTCAGAGCCTACAATATTCCAGGAGATATTAAAGCGCCCACATTCACCGGTAATACCTGCGAGAGCCGTACTGCCGTACTGGTGAGATTTTCCAAATCTGTGTTGCAGCTGACGCCACTTCAGCAAGTGCTCATAAAAGTGGGAAGGTGGAAGTAACGTGAAAAACTTCCCCATGATCATGTTAAAGAATTGTATTAGTTACAAGGAAAAGTCTTTCTTTGCACTGAAAAAATGCTTTGCCTCAGCACTCCCGTCACCTCTCCGGGCGCCCTTTTCAGCCACCCACAGTCTGCGGCAGGCAGCGAGGCGGCAGAAAGACAGGATATTGAATTGGGAAGACACAGTACCCGCCATCCTTCATTTAGGACTTCATGTTATAAAAGGAGATCACTTTACAACGCGGCAGCAAGCAGACATTACTCAGACTGTGGCTAAGATCATCAGCAAGAAACTCGGCCAGGAATACCCTGGGGTAATGAGAGGTGGGGCTGGAGTGTGCGGGCGGGCACCCGCAGTGTGCGTGTGCGACAGTGCATGCAGGCCCATGTATTTCAGTGACTGTGTTCCTCTTCTAAATAATCTCCCTAGCCAGGAGTGGTGGCGCACACCTGTAATCCCAATACTTGGGAGACTGAAACAGGAGGATAGCAGATTTGAAGCCAGCCTCAGCAACTTAGCGAGGCCCTCAGCAACTTAGTGAGACCCTGTTCCCAAATAGGGAAATAGGGCTGGGGGTGTAGCTTGGAGTTAGAAAGACCCTAGGTTCAACCCCCCAGTACCACAAAAAATAAAATAAAATAAATCATTTATCTAGCTTGGGTATATCAGTCAAAAACAAACACTTCCTTTAAAAGTCTTCACTCTGAACATTTGGTGAGGACCAGAAAGGGTGAGATAGGAAGAAGACACGCAAATGTCACTAGTGGCCGAGGGTTGGACTCCAGTGCCAGGCATCCATCAGGACTGATGGCTTCTGCCCTTCCCAGTCAGACACACCGATTTATCTTTCATGCAAATGTCAGATTAGCATTCTAGGAAAGAAACAGAGACAGAGCCATTTAAGCCAAAAGTCCTTTTGATTAAAGATACTGTGGACCTAGAACTCTTCCCTTCATAAAGGAAATTAAAAATAAATGTTTGTAGAGCCTGAGCGTCTCATTCATTCAATGAATTTTTTTTCTCACTTTTCTCCAGGTGACAGGCACTCTGCCAGACACACAGGACACTGAGATGAGTAGGACAGACTAGCTGCCCTCAAGAAACTCAGCGAGTGCAGAAGTTGCTGCTTAGCATTAGGGAGCGCAGATATGTAAGCGACTAATAGTGAAAAAAACAAAAAGCCTTTCCCTCCTAGGTGCTGTCATATTACAGACGAAGGGAAGAGAAAAACAGGAAGCCACATGTGTGTGCATGTGACTGTACATGTGTGCACACGTTTGTGGAAGGAGGGAGAGAGAGGAGCCTCCAATAATTCTCCAAAGATTTGTTCCCCCAAAAGTAATTCATTCGCCAAAGCAATTCACAGAAAGCCCCAATCATTCAATAGCCAATCAGCTGTATGGCCGCTTTATTGAAGGCAAAGGATTAATTTGCCAAACAAATTGAAGAGTTGGTTGAATTTCTATAATTTATCGTCTACCAAAAATTTTGATGAAGGAAGAGCCTTTCTGAATATTTGTAGAATCACTTTGCACATATTTTTCTATGGACACGGTCTCTGGAAGCTGGGGGATCCTGTGGTCAGTAGCTGGTGAGGTGGAGGGCCAGGGCTAGGGAGGGAAGGCCCTCACTTGCCAGAAAGTATAGCACAGGGCCTTGGGAATGCCTGTCTGAGGGCTAGAAAATCCCATCCTAAGAGACACTGATTTAATAAAATGCCATAACCAGGGTAACATACGTAGGCTTCCAAAAAGATTTTTTAAAACAAGGGAGCAGCCAGGCGTGGTGGCGCACGCTTGTAATCCCAGTACTTGGGAGGCTGAGACGGGAGGATCCGGGTACGCGGCCAGCCTCAGCTACTTAGTGAGGCCCTCCGCAACCTAGCGAGACCCTGTTTCAAAATAAAGAGCAAAAACTCGGGCTGGGGTATAGCTCGGAGGTAGAATGCCCCTGGGTTCAATCCCCAGTACCAAAAAAAAAAAAAAAAAAAACAGCATTTTCTGTGGCACCAATAATGTGGTACCATAGTCTCTTCTCACTGGGTTTTATATTCATTTAAAATACTAGCCTCTTTTTTTTTTTTACTCCTCCTATAAAAACTACTTTTTCTTGATGAGTATGAAAATCCACTAAATCCTGTAAATTAAATAAGTAGATTGGAGCTAGGTGTGGTTGTGCACACCTGCAATCCCAATCCTTGGAAGGCTGAGACAAGGATCACAGGTTCAAGGCCAGCCTCAGCAACTTAGCGAAACTCTCAGCAACTTAGCAAGACTCTGTTTCAAACCAAAATAAATAAATAAATAAAATAAGAGGGCTGGGGGTGTAGGTTAGAGGTAGAATACTCCTGGTTTCAATCCCAAGTAACACAATATAAATAAATAAATAAATAAATAAATAAATAAATAAATAGATTGTTTAGAGAAGAATACCTTGACAGAGCGAGCCTTGCAAATAAAAGTGTCTGCTTGTTTAACAGAAAAACATATCATATATTTGAATTATCATTCTGTTTCTTAGAGAACAAAAAATCTATTTTATTTCATAAAAATTAAATAGTTTTCCAAATAAGGACAAAATTAGTAAACAGCTAATACACTATATAATAGAAAATGCTGGTGAGCATGTAGCATGGAAGTAAGCCGTTTTCCAGCTACTACTACTGATGGAATACTGAATGTAAAAGACTAGAGAAAAAATGGAAAGGGATTATAGGCATAAAAATTGCAAAACATTTTATCAACAAGAATAATGTTTAATACTAAAAATCTACTATTCTGCACTTAAAAAACTAAGAACAGTGTGATTAGTCAAAAATTTCCTGGATAATAATTATGACACAACACCACAGATAGATTTAACTGTAAATTCAACGCAATTGCCACAATATTTTAAAAAATAGAAGTGGATGAATTAATGCATTGATTTTAAAATGCATATGAAAAAGATACTCAGAATGGTGAAAAATACTTGAAAAACAAAAACTTACTCCTGTCCTACCAACCATCAAGTGTACTGTAGTAATTAAGCCAGTATGATGAGTAATAAGAAGATAGGTCAATGGAAAAAATCACAGTTTTGAAACAGATCCATATCTATATGGATATATAGTTTAATAGAAAAATAGCATTTTGAATTACCGGAGAGAGAAATAGCAGTAATACATGAGGAGAAGCTATTTATGCAATACATATATATATATATCTTAAATATGACATGTATCTGTTTATTCAAATGCAACATATTTGCATAGATAATGCTTTCCCATTTTTTACTGTGATGGAATAAACACAACATGTAATTTGCCATTTTCACCATTTAAAGTGTATATTCAGCTGCACATTGTTGGACAACCATCACCAACACTCATCTCCGGAAATTTTTCATCTTCCTCAAATGAAACTCAGAACCACTCCTCCTTCACCCCAGCCCCTGGCCACCACCATTCCACTTTCTGTCTCTACAAATTTGACTCCTCTAGTTACGTCGTATGAGTGGAGTCAGACAGTGTTGTCCTCTTATGACTGGCTTATCTTGGCATTATGCCATCAAGGTTCATCCATATGATAGCAAGTGTCAGAAATTCCTTCATATCTAAGGCTAAATAATGTTCCACTTTAGGTATGTACTACATTTTGTTTATCCATTCATCTTTCAATGGACATTTGGGTTGCTTCCACCTCTTGGCTATTGGAATAATGCTTCCATGAACACTGATATTCAAATTATCTGTTTGAGAATCTCTCTTTCACTTCTTTGGGACAAAGAAGTATGATTGGCGGATCATATGGCAATTTTATTTCTAATTGAAGATAATGTTTTATAAGTACATAAAACAGAGTTGGTATCCATCACATGCGAAGAGTTCCTATAAATAAGTAAAATACCAAAATTTCAATACAAAATGACAAAACCAAGATCTTCACTAATCAAATTTATTTTTGCCTGTCAAATTAGCAAAATTTTATTTTCTTTATTGTCAAAATTGTGCTAAAAGGACCCTCCCAAATACCATGACAGTAGAAATTGTTAAAATTCTTTATAGCAATTTAGCAGTAATCACTCAAAGTTTAAGTGTTCACTTTTGTTCAGCAGTCCTACTTCTAAAAATTAAGATTACAGAAATAATTATTCATGTGTATGTACACAGTTTTTTTGCTATTTTCAAAAGAGAAAAATAATCAAATAATTGGTGACATAGTTACATTATGAAATTCTATATAGCCATTAAAAGAATGAGGTAGGCCTATGAAAAGATCTCAAAAGATATAATGAAAAGTCAAAAATAAATAAAAAGCAAGGAAAATCTTGTAATTCACTTGTATGATCACTTTTATATGATATGTAAAATACATATATATTTATTTAAATTTTGGTCAAATTTAACAATTGCTATCTTGGGGAAGAGGAGTAGGAGTGAGGAGAGATGAAGGAGAACTGTCATGTTTTGCAAGATATACATTGTTGTGTTTTTTATAGTGAGAATGTACTAATTTATGTTGTGTATAAATTTAACAATGTTGAGAAATAATTTGAATGGGATAAGATACATGCACATATTTGAATTGTATAATCTGCTGAGTGTAGACAGATACTGCTATAGCTTGGGTCTGAAATGTTCCTCAAAAGCCCATGTGTTAAAGGCTGGTCCTGATCCTATGGTGCTTGTATTGGACAGGGTTCTCTAGATTAACAGAATACACAGAATGAGTATATTTAAAAAAAAAAGGATTTATCAGATGGCTTACAGTTTGCAGCAATGTAGTCCCAGGTTCTGACTGCACGTGGAGGGTCAGAGGAACCAGTAGCTGGTCGAACGGTCTAAGAGCTGGAGTCTTAGGATTGGAGCAACCACTAATTCAGT
>PVJS01027711.1:0-26058 GCA_004027185.1 Glis glis
CTCTCTCTCTCTCTCTCTCTACCTAGTGAGGCCCTCCGCAACTTCGTGAGACCCGATTTCAAAATAAAGCATAAAAAAATAGCGCCGGGGGTGTAGTGCGGAGGTAGAATGCCCCTGGGTTCAATCCCCTGTACCGCAAAAAGAAAAAAAAAAAGAAAGAACTTTCTTTTGCTTTTTGAACAAGGGGCAATGCATATTTATTTTACTGAGCAACTTAGGTGGTTCGCCTTGTGTATGACTGCTATATTTGGGGATTCCTCTATTGTGTAGATTATATTATTCTCATAGAGAAATGAAATGGCTAATTTTTTAGGGTTCAATGGGCAGAGTCCTGAGAGATGCAAATTGGTTTTCTCTCTCTGGGTATGCCCGGAAAAGAGGAAATGGGAAGAGGACTAAGAAGCCATCAAAACTGAGTCTCACTCTTTAATTGATCAATGAAAAAATATTTTTTTTCAAAAATGAGTGCTCTACTTAGCACACTTATGCTGGAAAAGGTCATTTTGTAAATGGTATTCATATGGTTGGAAAGTTGAAATGACCTCCTACAAGTGAGCCATTTATCCTTTTCTTACTGACAAGATAGACCTCAAGTGCATTTATCCACCATTACTGAAAAAAATGTTGAATATCAAAATGTGGACAATTTTCTGGAAGATTCTAGTATTACTATTTCATTGAAGATTTACAAGAAAAGATAAAAGGTTACTATATCCTTCCATCCTATTAAAAGCCAACCCAAAAATAGGAGATAAAGAAATTGCTCTGTGTGTATGTGTGTTTTTGAATAGCCTTGTGATATACCAGGAAATATAAATTTTGTTACTTTCTTTTTGTGTGTGTGCGCGGTACTGGGGATTGAACCCAGGGGCATTTTACTTCTGAGATACACCCCCAGCCCTATATTTTTATTCTTTATTTTGAAACAGGTCTCACTAAGTTGCGGAGGGCCTCACTAAGTAGCTGAGGCTGGTTGCCAACCCAGATCCTCCAGACTCAGCCTCCCAAGAACCAGGATTACAAGCATGAGCCACCACGCCTGGCCTAAATTTTGTTACTTTCTAAGTGTGGGAATTAGTTTTGTTATTTAGTGATGATTCTCATAAGCAAACATAAATGTAACAAATGTTTCTGAACAGGGGTAGTCATGCATTTCAATGTGTATCCAGGGTATTTTAAAAGATGAAGGGATAATTCCAATAGGTGTAGGGTGAATTATTCATGTTAGTTTTATTGATTACTTCTGGAATTGGAACTTTCTGTTCTCTAGTAGTTAAATTCCTTTACTATATTCAATCAAGTTCAAAGATTTTTAAAAATTAGTATGTGTCACATATACTTAACGGTTTCTCTTCATATTAAAATGTACTTTTAAAAGAGAAAGCTGATATATAGCCTTTTGGTGTCATAATTAAATCTCTTCTGGGCAATATGGAGTGGAAAAAATAGTATTTCTCTTATGTTTTCAGTGTGAAGACAACTTCAGAAAATGAAAAAAAAAATCCTATACACTATTAGCAACTGTTTGCTGTGGTAAAATTTATGAGAACTGATGGAGAGAAACAAATTACTTTTAATGGGACATTGATGAGAAACAGCATACTAAATTATCAATTCATGCTATTAACACAAGTGAAGACGTTATATAACATTTTAAGTAAATTATGCCCTCCTGGGCAATAAGCAATATTGAGTCATATATTAGAAGGCCATTGGATCTAATGAGTTATTTTGATCCTTTCTATTTCTTTTATCTTATAATTCAATTACCACTTTCCCTGAAAGGATAACATTAACAAGAAAAGACAATCTGATTTACTGTCATTACTCTTAGAGAACAAGAGAGAAGATGAGGTCACCTGGGAATCAAAAACAATGTGGCCAGATGTTCTGCATCAACTAAGCACCAACACTTAAAGTAGATCTCTCTGCTAATGGGGTGGTAACGAAGCATCCCGTACACATTAAAATCAGAGGCACACACCCTGAGGTCTGTGACATTCATTTCATCAAGTGAGCTTTAATGACAATGAACAGTTTTTCACACACTGCATATTGCTCCTGTGTCACAAGGCATTAGACCATATTTTGAGGGAGCTAAAAGGGGGAGGTGAAGGGAAGTTTACAAAACCACGTAATCTACATAAAACATGAAAGTGGCGTTAAAAAGGAAAGTGCATCTGTGTCGCAGAATTAAAAAGAAACAATTTATAATTATGTCTGGTATGAACGTGGAAAAGTGATTCAGTCAGCAACTCAAACGTTAGTGAGACCAGCCTGCCTCCCCTCCACACCTTTCCTCCTGCTCCAGGCTCTGGGTGTCATGGCTGGAAGGGAGCCTCTGCTGCCTTTCTCCTGAGCAATGGTTTAGCACCCTAATCCTCAAGGCTGACGGTGCGCACATGCTCAGTATTGAATTCTGTTGCTTCTCCTATGTGAATTTTTTCAACAAAAGGCATATAACCTCCTCAGTCAGCACCAATATAGTACCAAGAGGGTGTGTGTGTGTGTGTGTGTGTGTGTGTGTAAGATTTAACATTTATTTATAGCATTTAAATGCAAAATATCAGAAAATGAAAATAAAGAAGTTATAAAAATAATATCGTGTTTAAGAATATTTAGTAAAGTAATACATGTGCATCCCTATAAAAGAGCAATCAAATATTGCCCTGGCCTTCTATGGCTCCAATTATTTAGAATGTTTTAAACTTCAAGTATTTACCTCCTGTTTTTCAAAAATGTTCTAATCTTGCTAGTTGTTATTTATTGTCACTGTCTACTGATGCAAATTTACTTTCATGATATCATCCTATTTGCTTGGGGTTCATGTCTACCTCCCTCCTCCCCATCTTTTCAGCATGATGGAATCATTTTTAGGTAACAATCAATCTTTACACCATTATGACTATTGTTCAGTTTAAAGTCAAATAGTGTGCTATCATTCTATTTCTTTTCTCATAGAGCTGTTGCCCATTTGTTTCATTTGCAGAGTTTTCTATGTCACACTCCTTAGTGTTTTCCTAAAGTTGAATCATATACGGCATGTTCCTAAGTTTTTGCATTATTTTCTACACTGAAGGCCTTATCTTATCAGGTAAGTTCATTTTCTTTCTTTTTCTGTGGCCCTCCCTTTCTCTTCTAGATCCAGCAGGTACTTGTCACCTCTCGGCCAGCCATTCTGCCTCTTCCTTAAGACTTCATTTTGTTGCTTTCCAGAGAAGTGATTTTTGACTGACTCGCCAATTAAGTGAGTTTGGTATTAATGTCAGATCTGACTATGCCTGAAATAAGAAATCAGTGAAATGAGATTATAACGACTGTAAGCTTCAGAAAGTAGGCTGAAGTCATTTCTCATAAGAAGACAGACGATACTTAATCACTCAGTCACTACCGAGTATAGATCGTCACATTCTACACAGGGAAATTGCAATCAGTGCTTGCACCAAGTCTAGTCTTACTCAGTATTGGAAGTTATCTGAGTCAATTGAACTAACTGGTCTCATGCTAAAACGGGTATTGGCACAGATCTGGCCACCTTCACTTCACCTATGGTCAATTTTGCAACATGAATTAGAATTTCAGAGCGATGGTGGTCTTAGTCTGTTCAGGCTCTATAGCAAAATATCTTAAACCTGGTAATTCATATAACAAATTAATTTCTTACAATTCTAGAGGCTGGGAAGTCTAAGATCAAGATGTCAGTCCATTGTCTGGTGAGAGTTCGCTCTCTGCTTCATAGATGCATTTCTTTTTCCATGTCTCCACATGGAAGAAGGGGAGAGGGAGGGACACACTTGCTCTTTCTGGCTCTTATAAGGGCTCTAATCCCATCCATGAGGGCTCTGGTCTCAAGATGTAATCATGTCCCAAAAGGCTCTACCTCTTAATACTGCTGCATTGGAGATAAAATTCAGACATGAATTTTGGAGGGATTCAAACATTCAAACCATAGCAGGGGCCCTGAATGACACACTGGTATAACACAGCCATTTGCACAGGTTCTCTTTCCTGATCATTTTTTGGTGGTCTCTCAGCTGCATCTGCTACACGGCGTGTGAAGCAATAAAGCATGATATGCTTTTCAGTAGCACTGTTGTTCCCACTGCACTTCTCATTTGCTTTTTTCTTGGCAATGCGGCAGGGTCCCTACCTCTTATTATGATACTGACCCTATAGGATAGGGTTGAGAATGGGGACATTTTAATAATAATCATGCTATTTGCTTAATATCTATTGCATAAAAAATACAAGGTAAAATGGTTCCTAATCATTTCTTCCTTCAAGCGGGAGAGAGAGCGAGCCTATCAGCTTTTCAGACTTAATTTTATGGGAAATATTAAGGAATTGAAATAAAAAAATAACCTCATTATCCGTAAGATAAAAGAACTAAAAAATTCAAATTACTAAATGATTGGTTAAATATCTAAAACCTAAAACACTAATTATTAAATTTAGTGAACTACTTAATAAATTATAACATCTAAATATAAATTTCATTCCATTTGAAACATTTGGTATAGTTTTTTTAATTCCCAAGAATTTCCAAATATGCATAATGATTTCAACAACAGTAATAATATTGATGACATCAGCTGTACTTGGGGTATGGGAGAGGACTAACTTTTTATTTTGAAAAATGTCAAAATAAAAAAAAGTTGATAGTCCAGTGAC
Organism: Glis glis; assembly: GCA_004027185.1. Classification (NCBI taxonomy): domain Eukaryota; kingdom Metazoa; phylum Chordata; class Mammalia; order Rodentia; family Gliridae; genus Glis; species Glis glis. The sequence continues at coordinate 4,672 of PVJS01027711.1, forward strand.
TATCTGCATACCTCCTACTAAGATTACCCCATTGTTAACCTTTTAAGAATCTCTGAAGCTCTTTACAAACTCAGATGTTCTCCACAAAGGCTCTCTGGGGTAGTCCTTTTGGTGTCCCCATTTTACAGTTGAGGCTTATGAGGCACAGAGAGACAACACAACTTGTCTTAGTCATAGGGCTGGTAAATGCTTGGTCTGCAGTTCAAATCCAGAGCTTGTTTAAGAACCCTTGTTTATTATCCTGCATGAAAGAACTTGTTCCTGTTGCATATGGAGCATGAAACAGTGAGGACTAAAATGCTTTCCAGTAAGTGTTCGTGTTCACGTTGCCCTTCTCATTTGCTTGTCATTAAATGAACTACTCAGTGGCAAGTCTTTTACAAATTATTTTACATCAAAGTTATATTTAATCTAGGATCTAGAGGTATCTTAATATGGTCTAGGAGCCCAAAGCTCTAAATATAACTATGTCTACAAAGCTTTTTTAAAGGCTGGGCAAATAGCAGGGCAGAAGCAGACTGCTCCAGCAGTGTGGCCAGGGGAGAGATGTGGAAGCTGAGCAAGATTTGCAAAGATTTTGGACTCATCCCCACATCTGATGGGAAAGAGGAAGTCTCTCTTCTTTTTCACAGTAACCAAGTACTTTTTAGCAAGGTTTCCAAGCCATACACCCTAGTTTTTCCACAAAACAATGGAACTAAACAAAAACACTACTAATTCTTTCACTATAGAATCACAACTTTTAGAACCTGATTGAAAGATGACACTGAGATTCCTAACCCAGCCCTGATTGTGAACTCTCTCCTGTGTGGTTTGGGGAGGAGGGTCTTAGTGACCTTTTTTATAGTTAGTGACCTTTAACCAATTTCAGTTCTAATATTCCATGATTCATTTGGAATATATACCAACTGGCCCATTTGAAAAGGTTTTAGGCCAAGCTTAATTTTCTTACATGTAATATGAACTTGCTGAAAGAATATCATGATGCTTTTCAACTATTCCAAACACTTTCATATCTACTGATACATCCATTTTACAATCCTGACAGTCTTGTGAAATTGGTAATCTCCTGAGACCTAAGAGAGCACCGAGGCACTATGAGCCCAAGTGTTAAAGAACTATGGAATTTTACTCAGCCATAAAGAAGAACAAAATTATGCCATTTGCAGGAAAATGGATGGAACTAGAGAATATTATGCTAAGTGAGATCAGCCAGTCTTATAAAGTCAAGGGTCATATGATTTCTCTCATATGTGGAAACTAGAGAGAAAATAGGAAACAAAAGAGACTTCAGTTAAATGAGAGAAACCAGTAGAATACTGGAAGGGGATTTGGGGAGGGAGATAGGAAGAAGGAAAACAAGGCTTGAAGAAGGGAGCAGTTCAAATAAGGTTATATCCATACATGAAGGTATGACTACCAATCTCACTAATGTGTATGAGGGGAGAAGGAGCAGGGTGGGATATGGAGGAAAATACACCAAGTGATGTGTTTATGTATTTATGTATCACTCAGAATCTCACTATAACTACAGATAACTACAACACACACACACACACACACACACACACACACACACACACATAACCAACTGGTAACAAAGATAAGACTGAGCCCCAAGTCTCTGACTCCTGGCCATTTCCACTCTAATAACAAAGTTACTTCTATAACTTCATTTATCTCTACTTTTCCTGAGACACTATATGTTTTCCAGCACTGGTGTTGATATTAGGCAAAATAGGAGAACAATGAGATATAATTTGAGAGTCTTCTAATGGGGCCCTTTTCACAAGAGTAACACTCCTTCTTTCTTTGTTACAGGCCTCAGATGCCAGAAGGACACACATTTGTTTAGGCACTAGACAGAGCTTTCAGTCTACAAGACAGTGCAGTCAAAGTGGCCCAGAGGTGGTGTATCCTAAACAGGAAGCGGCTTTCCCAGAGAGAAGAGTGGGGCACAGGAATAACCAGCCACGGTTAAATACCCGCTGGGGAAGGGTTTTAGAAAAGGGTCCCGACATGGTGAGGAGGGATGACAACCTGAGTAAGTTGTCAGTAGTGGAAAGAAAATGTGATGACACTGAACATAAAGAGCCAAAAATAGCCTGCTTCCTTCCCAGACCTGCCTGGGGCCAGGTGTGACTCTTCCTTCTACACCTCGCTTGCCCTCCTCACCTGGGAAGATGATGAGAGTTTTATGTGAGTATAAGAAACACAGAAGTGATGACTTTCAAGGTCAGAGACAATAAAGTTTCTCCACGTGTGCTTAGGGGGTGTGCCTCTATCGTCCTCATGTTTTTTTTTTATCATTTATTGGTGCACTGTAATTATATATCATAGTGAGGTTCCATGTGTTAATAACATACATGCACACAGCTCTTTGCATATTTTTAGAAAGCATTTCCAAGTATGTTCCACTAATATAGTGATTCTAAAAGAAGTGGGGATAAACCTGAGATCTACAATCATAAAATTTTGGTGAATGTGGGCTAGCATTTAGTCCAAGAGATTAACAGTGTAAAATTGTACATTACCAATTCTGAGAAGGTTGGATTTATTTAAACTAATGTTTCTCCAAGTTATTTGTCCATAACATCTCCTTCTTTTAAAAAATAATAGTCTATGAAGTACTTTAGGAAGTTATACTTTAGTGTACTGTCTGCATAATACAAAGCAGAACACTTTAGAATTTTAATTCTAAATTATCTGAATTATCTGACAGCTAATGGTTCAAATGTGCTTGAATCTGTTGTAAATTTTAGACTCTATATAGAATTTGGTTTTATTTCAGTTAATGAACTTATCATCTAAGGACTCTGTATACTCTTTCTGAATTCCTCAAATTAAGTACACAAATGGCCAGTCCTCCTTCTACTTCAAATATTCTTGTCAGTTCCAAGATTAAGGACATTGAATTTGCTTTTGGTATATCTTCCAGTAGGCAAGGCAATTTAAAGGTAGTTTTCTCCCTTTATGTTGTAGAGATTTTGACCATCTTCCTAGGCTAGAGGTGGTTGTTGGTCAAGAATAGTCCCCTGATACTGCCTTGAAGGTGTGGTGAAATTTAGTTGGGAATGAAGAGACCTGAATTTTATGTTTGGCTTTTCTCTAAATATTTGTGTAAACTTGGTTTTATAACTTACCAAGGATTTGATTTTTATTTGTTATTATTTATACAGGTTTAGAATAAAGTAGATACATAAGGTTGGAATGTATTTATTAGTTAGTATGGATTAAGTTTTATATTGTTTTGGACCCATTTGCCATAATACTATTATAAAAACATACTACGTTGTGCTATATTTCATATCTTACTTAATGCAAATAAAAAAATTCAGGGGCACAATACAAATGAACAAGGGAACATTTACCTGGGGAAATACAAGCAATGACTAGAAAGACTTAGGAAGTTGAAATATTCATTTTCTCCTATAAAATTGGACTCATGTATGCTACATTACTTTTATCCTCCTCCCTGTTGTAATCAAGTCTTCCAAAACCACATATTGTCTGTTTACATTCTCCCTTGCGATTTCATTCAGATTCACATTTTTAGAATTCATAAGCTGATTACTGGTGTTTCCAGCTCTGAGAGCTCCCCTGAGCTGCCGACTTACAAATCCAATCATCTACTTGACATCTTCACTTGCCTTTCTAATTCACATTTAAAACTTAACATGTCCAAAACAGAAATCTTGATTCTACACATACTCCTAGCCCCTAAATATTTCATGCCAAATCTTTCCATTTCAGTGCACAGCAGGGAACATTTATCAAACCCTAGAATGGATCCTTATTGGATCTCTTCATCTCCACAGATGAAAATCAGCAACTCATCTGTTTCTCATCCTCTCCAGTGATATGACATTAATCCATGCCACCATCATTTTTCTCTTGGAGTGTAGCTACATATTCACTAACTGCTGGTTCCATTTATATTTCTTAAGTAATCTTCCATATCAGAAATAGAGATCTTTTAAAATCATAAAGTAGGTCATTTTATTCTTCCATTTCAAACTCTCCAGTGGCATCCCACTGAATTTAGGAGCAAAGTCAAATTCCTTTCAATAAAGCCCTGTTCATCTGGTCCTACAATAGTCCTTTCTCTCTAGTATTCAAAATGCCAACAAATGAGTCAGTTTTGTGGTAACTCCATTATAGAGATAAACAATGAAAAAGAGAAAAACTCCCGGCCACTTGTTTTTACTAAGGGATGGTGCCATTGGCTTTGGCACCACGACACAAGATAGTTATCTCTTGGCAAATAGCCTGCATGCCTTAAAATAATGTTTTATACCATGTTTATGTATTTTGACCTGCTCAGTTCTAACATAAATCAAGGGAAGAAAAAAAATAAACAAAATCAATCCACTAAGAACATGCATTTTAAAAATATTTAAGTTGACTCTAATGAAAAAAGCAGGTATACACACACACACACACACACACACACACACACACACACACATTGTCTCCTAAATCTACAATCAACATCTTAAATTAACTTTATAAATATGTTAAATGAAATAAAAACAATCATATATAAAGGTTTTGGAGTTCAACATTACTGCCACATAATATATATTTCCAAAGATTTTACAGAATTTGTAAAAAATGAAATGATAAAACTATATCAAAATACAGTCTCCTCTCATTCTCTCTCTCTTCTGTCTCTTTCTTTCTCTCTCTTCTCTCTCTCCTACTTCTCTCTCTCCTAAAAGGAAAGAAAAAATACAGTCTTATTTTTATTCAGGTAATAAGAAAGCCTCTTATTGTCCTTTGCCACTCTCTTTCTTACCCTTTATGATTTAGCAAAACCAAAAGCCCATGGTTCTCTAAAAGCACTACCATGTCCTATACCTCTGTATCTTTGGACTTATTTCTCCTCCTGCCTGAGTAGCCCTCCGGGGCTAGCCAGTCATCAAAGTTTATCTCATCCTGGGTGCTATGTGTCCCAGAAACCCACACTCTAGTCTCTCCTCTGTGCTACTGTGAGCATAACTTCATGTTAGACATATTTCTTCTATTTTTAATACTTTTATTGATTCATTGTAATTGTATACCATGGTGAAGTTGAAAGTGATACAAACATACATGTTTCCCTTAAACACTTACAATGCTTTTTTAAAAATTAAATGTAGAGAAGTAATAAAGATAAGACCCTAGAATTATTAACTCATGAAAAAAGTCACAAGTATTTCTCTGAGATTGAAGTCCTGGATAGTGCTAAATATAACATTATTAGTTCTTAAATGGATTGAATTTACTTAGTATAAATCAATAAAATCAAACATTTTGGATATAATTAATTTAATTTTGGAAATAATTATATTTTAAAATGTTAGTACTAGTAAACTTAGAGTTTAAGTACAAAATAACATATAAACAGATGAAGGTTTAAGGCAAACCTTTAATAAGAGAGCCATAGCAAATATTAGTATGATGGTAGACATATTTCTAAGAAAGTACATTGTACATATTATTTTGTGTATCACACTACAAATGAATTCTTTATTTAAAACTTATTTCCTCTACAGGACTGTCAGCTTCTTGACTTCATGAACTATGTCAGATTCAACCTTGCATCTTCCACAGCTTATCCCAGAGCCTTATGCAGTGAGTGAGTGGATTTGCTGACCTGAACCCTGCTTTATTTTTATCTACTAAATAGATATACAGTTCACATTTTCCTTTGTTTGAGTTCTATGGGAACAGTTGGTAAACAAAATGAAATATAAAAGACATATAAATATAAATCAGCCAGTTTTCATATTTTGAGTAGAAATCCCATTTACACATCCCTTTCTAATTTGAATTCATCTTTTGTTAAGAGCATGTTAAGATTTCTATTGGCATAGAATGCCTAGCTTCTGCTTTTATTGATTTAATATACTTTTATTGGTGCATCATAATTATGCATATAGTGAGGTTCAGAGTGATAGAAACATACATGCACGCAGCACTTGATGGGTTTCCCTCTGGACTCCATCCCATTCCCCGCTGCACCCCATACATGTCAGTGACATTGGTAGTGATACCTTCATATATAGATGTAGCATTATTTGAACTGTTCCTTCATCAATTTTCTTTTTCCCTTTTCCAATCCCCTCCACTATTCTACTGGTCTTTCTCCTCATTTAACTGTTCCTTTCAAATAAATGCCCACAAAAATATGAGTGAATGTGATAAAATCAACTGTTACAAGATTTTCCAGGCTAGGTTAAGGTGTGCCAGATACTCACTAATGGATACTAGGTATGTTATGTCATTTAATTCTCAATACAAGATAAAGCTTCTATAAATGTTAATATATCTATAGATGTTATAAAGTCTTCTCGTTCTGAGATATCTAGGACCTTTAAGCTAGCCCTGATTTATCAGAATGCCCATGTTAGACCCACTCTTTCCAGATAATTGCTCATGTATCTTTCAAAGTCTTCTGTTAACCCCCATCCCACACACAAAAATGCTCCTCTACTTATGATGGGATTATGCCCAGATAGATCCATCATAAGTCAAAAATGTATTTAATACTTCTAACCTACCACATATTGTAGCTTAGCAAACACAGCGCACTGTAGAGTCCTGGATGTTTACCCCAGGACTGACTAGGGGGTAACACATGTGGCTGACTAGGAGCTACAGCTCACTGCCACTGCCCAGCATCACAAGATAGTACTGCACTGAGTATTGTCATCTAGGAAAAGATCAAAATCTAAAATTCAAAGTACAGTTTCTACTGAATGCCTATTGCTTTCACATCATGATATAGTTAACACATCATAAATTAACCTATGGTAAGTCAGGAACCATCAGCAGGTATGTATAGATACTTACACAGTTGTTATAATTAAAGTTTGATGAATGCTGTTATTTTAAGGCTTAGGTGATTAATAATAGCTTAACGCATTCACCTAAGTGTTAGGTAGAACAACATCTTAATTTAGAGAAATGACCATCTCCTGAGCAAGCATTGTGCATCAGCCGGAGCAGACATTTCTGCATGGGGAATGTCCCAACATTTAAAAAGGCTGACAAACATGACATAATTCCAGTTGGGCATATTTCATTCTACTTCAAGCCCTAATTATTCTACTCTTTCAAATCTTTCATATTGCTCTCTTTGGGATGTACCTGCCATTTTCAAATGATAATAAAAATTCAAATTCTATATTAATTGCATAGAAAACTTAGCATTAATTATTCTCTCTTATTTTTAAATAATAGATGTGTAACTGTCTCTCCGCAGTTCCCATCTAATTGGCACCATCCCTTCCCACTAGCTGTTCTGTGGAATGCACCTGCGTTCACACACAGTGAGTTTGCTTTAGTTGGAAAGTCATTCACAGACCCAACAAGTAACTATAAGAATGTTTACAGCGGCATTCTGCATGATATGGAAAAAACCCCAAATGTTTTACAGTGGAAAAGTGGGTAAGTCACTTGTGGGATATGATGCAAAAGAATATATGTTGGCTTGCTCATTGCACATTGTTAAGTGGAGGGAAAAAAGCAGGCTAAAATTAAGGTGCATCTATGGTATGTGACTCAATCAACCAATCTATATCTAATTTATCTATCATATGTATTTAATACATATACAACTTTTTAAGGCAATTTATGTTATTTTATCTTACTTAGTATCACCTCCAAGGTTTTGCTCTTTCAATGATTTTTGGTATTTGAATAGATGATAATTGATTTTGAAAAATGTTTTAGTTCTTAATATTGGGTTCACAGGAGAATAGTGGGGCTATTGTCCAATTTAGGCAACACAGAAATAAGCGGGGCCAGAGGCACTACAACTCTTTTGAGCATGCTGAGTATGAGCCAGAATCAGGTATTTTACTTGGTTATATTTAGTGAACAATTGGAACCAAACACAATAGTGGTGCCTAGTAAAATTTTCAAACAAAGCAAAAATGTATAAAATGGAAAGTAACATTATTTTTTTTACTTCTATTCCAAATTCTTGGTTTTCTTCTCAATAGAAATCATATCTTGTTGGAAATTTTCCCAGGAAAAACCACATATGTATACAGTGTTTTATTTAACTTATCACAATACACATGCTATTCTATACTTTTTTCCATTTAATAGTATATCATGGAAATATTTTCACATAAAAACATAAAAATCTCTTACTTTTTGTAGTTGCTATAGAATATTCCACTATATGCACACAATTGAGTCATGTCCTCATTGGAGATCCTTGTAATTGTTTCTAATATTTCACTGTTGCATATAATCTTAAACATAAATTCTGCTTTATATGCTTTATGCTAGCAGGACTGCAGGTAACATTTCTGAGTGGAATTTCTGGGTCATGGACCATGTACAATTTAAATTTTGATAGATATCACAGAATAACTTTCCCAAAAGTCAGCATCAATTTACCATCCCATCAACAAGATATGAGGGTAACCGTTTTCCCACACCATTGCCAATCCTGGGTAGTACAAAAAAATTGAACTGTTACCAGTCTCAAGGGAAAAGTGTAAGAGATAACTTTCAGGTTTCAACTACGGATTTTTTAGTCTACTGCTGTAATGATACTGCTACTGGGATTCTTGGTGCGTCTTCTCACAGTGCCATCGGTTCTTTCAGAGGACCTTGTCTCATTTATTTTCTGTTTTCTCTTCCATCCTATTAAGTCTCTGCTAATTGAAAGAAATGATTTGTTCTCGGTGATTATGCAATTATGCATTTTATCTTTCCTTGAAAGTTTACCGTTAAGCTGGAAAGAAACCACAACAAAACAAAATGCTGAACCTAGTACTTCTTCCTGGCTATGGTGAATTGTTGAGATTGTAATTTTTTGCTCTTTATTTTTCTGTTGTATGTGTTTGTGTGTATGTGTGTGTGTGTGTGGGCGGGGTTAGGATGCCTCTTCACCATATAAGTTGATTTCATATCATGGAGAGGAGGTGATTGTACCTATGCTGCTGTTAGGAATGTGTTCCTGGTTTTGCTTTGACAAAGGAGACAGTAGTAGCCATGGGGTGGGTGGATGGAAGAGTGGCAGATGCCACATGGTGATTTCTGGGATCCACTATCCTGACTACCACTCTTCAATGATTGCAAATTGGGATTTTTGCCATTTCCTTTGCTCTACTGCTGAGAGTGTACCTTTTCTGCTTTAAAACTTTTTTTGGTTAACTTTGTTAATTGTGGAGAAAGCAATTCAAGTATATAGTTTTTCTCCAACATGTTACCCTAGAAGTCCCTTGTCACATTTTCCTCCAGTTGTTTTTTTAAAAAATACACCTGTAAAATGTATTAGTTCTAGTCACCTCTCATAGGACTCTCCCCATTACTACAGTCTCTGCTCATAACACTGCTATCACGCATAACTGCTGCTACCCACATCTTTCTTCCTTTTGATTACCAATCAAATAGAAGTCTATATTTTGTTCTCTAGATGTTAATCTCTTTCTGGGGTTTATTCTCTAGAGAATAACAAGTAATATTTCTCTGAAGTTTATTCAGCTTCCTAAAGAACTTTTTTTCCTGCTCTGACAGAAAATTAATAAGGGTGATAAAAGTCATATAGTACACCAAAGTGATAAGAGGAAAAGGGAATTTAAACTAAATTTTATAAGGACATCAAATTTTTTTATGCAAAGTAGTACAACTAAAGCTAGTGTTGCAGTTCTAACTCTTAAGACCCAGAGTATAATATGAATGTTTTATAAAGAACTTTAATGTACTTTAAATACACTATCTGGGCAGATGGTTATAAACTACTTCGTGGTAGTAAGTTACTTCAAACTGTTGTATTGTTCTTCCAATGATTTTGTTTCTGGTTTGATATGTCCTTCTTTCATCACATGACATGAACAAATCTTTTGACGGGCATTTTCACTGCCATTTGAAATAGTTTCACTTGGTTGCTCTAGTACCCAAGCCCAGGATGTGACTTCTGCATGTGATTTCTGCACTAAGCCTCTCTCTCTCTTCTCTCTCTCTCTCTGGTTGTATGTTTAAACACACATATACACATTAATAACTTCCCCTCTACTCCCAGGAAAGCATGCTTTTTCTCCCCCTAGGACTTTTTTTATTCAAATGCAAGAAGGGAAACATAGAATGGCGTTAAGAAACAATCATTACTTTGGATCCTGCTAATTTGCCTTACCAGCAGAAAAATGATAACAGGGATATAAAGCAGGCTAATATTTACATTTAGTCATGAATTTCCTGCCATTATGCAATAACATATTAGCTAATATTGATTTGTTACGAGCATCATTGGTAGTTGACAGAAACATGCAAGGTCAGCATGTATTAGACAATTTATGGCATGTGTTTCTCCCCAATACACAGAAATTTTAACTTGATATTAGGAAATATGGAGAAAGATTATTTTGACTTTGAATTTAGAGTTTAGACCTCTGTTTTGGTTACTCAGTTTTAGATCCAAGGAAAGGGCTAACATCAGAATTACTTTGATATCAAGCAAAATGAATTCTGGTAAAGGGTGTAAGGATCAAATATCCTCTTGGGATAATTTGGAATCTGTGAGGTAAATAGCATTTCTTAAAACTTTGTAACCATCTGAACTTAGTGTCTTTAGTTAATATGCCAATGGTGATAAAAGAAAACACGCTGTGAATTCCACGCAGCAGTCTCTATCCTGTTTTCATTTCATTTCCATCCTTTTTCTTCTAGGAGGAAGTAAAATTAATGGCAAAAACAACAACTATCATTTTTTGAGTAGGTAGGCATTTTTCTAAGGGCTGTTAATATAACTACTTTTTAAATATTTGTCATTAACCCTATGGAGAAGGTATTATTTTAGTTATATTATTTTATTGATGAGCAAACTGAGGCACAGAGAAGTTAAGTGGTTTGTCCATGGTTACAAATCAAAGAAGTAAGAGCTGGTGTGCAAACCAGTCAAAGTGATTCTGAACCCTTAACTCCTAGTCATTAGAATAGCACAGTGCACAGAAGGGCATCTCGACTTCTGTTTGAAACAGGTTTCATTTTAACCACAGACACTACCTTGAGCAAATTACCCTCTCGGTCCTCAGCTTCCTCCCTAAAGTGGAGATAATAATGTCCATCTCACAGGATATACTGAAAATTAAATTAAATTTTGGATGTAAACAGGGAGAAAAGTAGTCAGCTCATGGTGAACAGTTAACAAATGGTAGTTATTATTTTATTATTATAGTTATCTGTTCTGCTAATATGATAAATTTTCTTCTGTGAAAATGATAGCATGAGAGCAGCTCTCATAAGCTGTGTTGTGAAAGCATTTCCAGTTTGAAGAAAAGCAATATTGTCTTGCTTTGGAGACACACACACACACACACACACGTTCATAACTATTCACAGAAACTAGAACTACAACCTGCAACCAATCTAAGAAAGCTGCCTTAATATGCAGGGCCAGGAGAGTAGCTGTATTATAGGATTTTCCTTAGTTGCCCATTAGGTTTTACATAAACACACTTGAACGTGTCATTCCTCTGGGATTACAGGATACTTTGTATTCCACAACCTTAGTATGATGTTTCACACAAAATGCGGAAAAAATTCCCATGGTGGTATCTCCAACTAGCAACTTTATTGCTAGCACTAACTAGCACCTCGCCAGAAGATTCGACAGACATTTGGTGACTGTACATATTATGTAATATTGAGAATACGCTGGCAGGCTTTGGGAAAGATGCCTTTGGTTTGGAAACTAACTCTGCTGCTCACTAGCTAGGCAAACTTCATCAGTTACATGTTCTAAAGACCTGTTTTGTTTACTTTATTTTAGGAATCAATGAAAGCGACACATATCAAATGGTTAACATATTTTACACATAGTGCATGCTCCACACTTTTTCTCCTCCCCTTCAATGATAATAAAAATACACAAATAGATAAGTCATCTGCATTTTATCATTCTGTGTTGCAAAATGACACATTGAGAAATATTTGGATTCAAAATGTTCAGTTCAATGAACACTTTCTTGCATGCTGTCTGTCAATATAAGGACTGTCTGACATAATCCTTAAATAAAAATGTGTTAGTATTTATAAATTGATGTGATCAGAAGAAATGATACCAAATTTAAGCATTTTCATATATATGATGTGTGAGGGCATTTACCTATACTATTCCATTTAACATATATAACGTATGTAAGACTTATGCAAATGATAGTGCTCCATACATATTTTTCCCTGTATTTTTAAGATATCCTTGGTAAAGGAAGATGAGATCTATGTCCACGGAGAACTGTTAAATAAAGGACTCTAGGGATTTTTGCCAGTTTCCTAATATAACAAGGAACATCACAATTGCATTTTTTATACGTTTATTGGTGCACTGTAGTCTCACATCACAATGTAGTTCATAGTGATAGTGACATACATGGAAGCAGCACTTGCACTATGATACAAATGGTGTATTTAATGAGTTAATATTTATGTAATATTAAGAACAGTGCCTGATATGCTATGTTTAATATTTATCATTCATATTTCAGCCAGAAGCAAAGGTCCCTGTTAAAAAGCATGAATGGATGGCTAATGTTGCTTGCTCACAGATTAAAATTTTTCACATTAAAAAAAAGATCACAAATAAGACTAAATAAAGGTAGGCTTTTACTACAGGAGACAAATGGTAAAAGGAATCTAAAACAAGCTAATCAATTAATGGAGTAGCTATTGCCTCTGCCAAGGACTCATTTCAAGGCTCCCATTTGCTTCTGAAAACATTGTTTGGCACTTAGTTTTCCTCTACTTGGAAGAATTCAGACTTTTAAAATAGATAATGAAATCCCTCTCAATTAATACCCAGTACTGTTACAAAGTGGCTCATAGACCCTTGATTGATTGCGTTCAGTGTTTTGTCAGTTTTCTTTCTTCACCACACATTTTGAATTTGGTTATAAAAAGTAAAGACATGTGTTTACCTTTTAAGATGCCTGTGGGAAAAAAGAATGACAAATGAATGAGACGCAGATTGGAGCTGTTTGTGCTCATTTTTACAATGTTTTACATTTCAGTGCCTTCGCATTTGTACATCTTAATTCAAGATATTTTTACCTTTTTCCCCTGTGCTCAGTATTTAATAATCTCCACACTGTCATCTGCATAGGCTATTTAGATATTGGAAATCTTGGAATTTTTAACTAACTCTAAGAACATTCGAACTAAAAACATTTAGCTCCATTACAATGGATTACAACCTTTGAGACTTAACTACATAGACCCTGAACATTAATACATGAGCTCTTCGGGGGACATTGTATATCTAACCATAACACCAGCCTTCTAGCTGTATGATTGTGGGCATGAGCAATAACTACTCCTAGAGATCAGAACATGGTCAAGTGTTCTCAGAGATTTCCTGGGGAGAATTGAAGTTGAGCTGCTTTCTAAAACACAGATACAATTTATATAGGTGGAATATGGAGATGAGAAAGCAAATATGTTGCTAGGAGTGAGTTTGGCATGGAAGGAGCCAAAGGTTGGTACCAAAAGTAGATTGCTAAGACAGTCAAAAGCTATACTGTGGAAGGCTTCAATTCAAGGCTTTTCAGCTGATTTATAATTTATTTATTTTTGTTAGGAGTAATGATAAACCACTGAAAAGTTCAGTGGACAGTGTCTTATACATAGATGTTTTATGAGGCTTAATTCTATAGCAGTTTCAAATCAAAGGTGAGATTCTGAGCTTGAAATGGTGAGGGTCTGGGTTGAGGTATGAAGAGTAGACATACAAGGGGTGAAATGATAAAGAATTGCTTCGAAGGCGGAAAAAAAAAACCATTGGACAGTATGAAAGAAAGGAAGAAATACAAATGGCTCCAGACCAAGTACATTTTTCCCAATATTCAAATTCATCAAGAATTGTTACAATAAATTTCTATTAGTGAGAATAAGGACAATTATCATATTTTAAACAGTTCACCCACTTTTTCTGAGATTATAATATGATGCTGTGAATGAGTCAAAGGTACTAAACAATATATGCAAACAACAACAACAACAACAACAAACCAACCATGCAGTTATGCTTAACATTAGTTCACTTGGAGACATGCATAACAAATAAACTAATACCTACAATAAACAGTCCTTTCATAACCTCATAAAGAATAGCAAGATACATAATGGCATGAAATAAATCATGTTTTAAAAACAATGAATGGAAGTTCCGTGAACTCAGTATTATCTAAAAGGTATTTTGGTAGCCTAAGTGTCAACCTTACTTGAAATCTAGAGTTTAACAAGAAATATGAAAGCAATAGCATGGTTGAAATGTAAGAATGTTTTTCGAATGAAACTATGTCATATTAAAGTATTAAGAAGCAAAAATAGAGAATCCTTGAATTATACAGTTGGAAGGGCCAAGGATGACAGATTGTATTACCGGAGATTGCATTAGAACATCTATTTAACCTCTTCTTGCAATGTAATATATTTTAAATCTCTCCTGACAGTTGGTTATAGAGATTCTGTATAATGAAAACCAGTAACTTCCACTGGACAACTCTAATGATTAGACCCGTCTTATCTTTTCCCCAAAACTGTCTCCCTCAACATCTATTTAATAGCCCAGTTCGGTCTTAGAAAAAGCATAAAAGAAGATTATTCTTCCTAAGAGTTGGCTGTCCTCCAAATATCCCAAACTTGTCTTTACTAAAGATTTTGGGGTCGGGCAGGAAAACCATCCCAGTTCCATTATTAATTACAATGCAAAATACTTTATAATAATTCAGGAGAAAAGAAATTCAGAAAGTGGGGGAACACATGTGTGTACTCTAGCTGCTTCATCTATATTATCTCATTTAATCCTCATTTAAAACTGAAGAAAGCATCTCAAGAGAAAGGTTCTCATTTATGTTGTTTTTAAATAAATTTAAAAAAATATTTCTATAAGTTCATGATCTATCTTTGGAATTTGTTTGCTTACTTTTGTTCTTTGATTTGAAATTACCCAAGTTTAATTTTCAGCTGATCAGTTAGCATTTCATTGTGTGTTTACTTAGAGAAAGCTGTGAGGAAACTCTAGCAAGGAATCACTCAGTGACCACCAATAATACTCTAGGAACATTTTATATGTTGTTTCATTCAATTTTCTTAAAATTCATAGGTGGTAGATACTATGATCTCCATTTCACAGACAAGGAATGTGAGTTCACAGAGTTTGAACAACTTACCACAGATTTTCATAGTGTTATGATTATCACAGAAATAAAAAGATTCTCATAGTAATAAGTAGTGGCTCTGATGGGCACACAGTCTGCTGGCTCCAAAACCTCTGCTCTTTCCATTATAGCAAATATAGATAAGGGTGCTTGCTTTCTAGGTTGTTAGTGGATTCAATGAGTTGCTGTATCTCGGGGCCAGTGCTTGGTAGCCTTAGGGAAACACCTGCTTAGTACCACAGAGTGAAGTCTCTTCTTCCCAGAAAAATCTACTTAGTTCAGACCTAGGGAGTAAGATGCTTAATTCCTCTGAAAGTGTTAATAGTAAGCATGTCTTCCTAACTGCAAAGTATTCTTGAATTGTAACATTGCAAGTTTTTTTTTTTTTTTGCCGTACTGGGGATTGAACCCAGGGGCATTCTACCTCCGAGCTACACCCCCAGCCCTATTATTTTATTATTTATTTTGAAACAGGGTCTCACTAAGTTGCAGAGGGCCTCAGTAAGTAGCTGAGGTGGGCGGTGAATCCGGATTCTCAGGTCTCAGCCTCCCAAGTACTGGGATTATAAGCGTGCGCCACCACGCCCAGCTTGCAAGTCTTGAATATGCACATTTTTGCTTTCTAATAAGAAACTACCAGGAATAGGTACCCAGGATCAATGATAGAATTCTACACTGTTCAACTCCAGCCTGACATCTGCCCCAGTGCCTGCTCCAAGAAGTTCAGGCTCCATGTCGATGTCTCGGGTGAAGTGGAAATACCTCCTCCTCACACCACTGTCTCAGGAACTCAGCCTGCGCTTCTTACCATGAAATAAAAAGTGCTGAGAAATAGAGTCTTGCCCATTCTGTTTTTCCTCCTTTCTCATACCCACTTTTGCTACAGTCATGCCAGATTGTGAGTAGCTCATATTGTTTCACACTTTTGCAGGCTCTATCAAAATATCACACATATGATCCCGCATTCCCATGCCTAGATATTTACCCAAAAGAAATGTAAACAACATGTATCTACATAAAATCCTGTATAGCAACAGTTATAGCAACTTTATTCATCATCTCCCCAAACTGGAGCTACCCCAAGCATCCATCAACTGAAGAATTAATTAATAAGAAGTTTACACCTGTATGACAGATACACCTCAGCAACAACAAGGAAATAGTTACTGAAATGTATAACATGGATGATCCTCAGATGCATTATGCCAAGCAAAAGAAGATAAACGCTAAGATGACATACTACATTATTCCATTAATATGATACTCAGGAAAAATCAACTTTATAGGGATAGAAAACAAATCATTGGCTACCAGGGACAGAGAGCAGGGTAGGTAATTGTCTACAAAGGGAGGCAAGCAAATTTTGGGGGGTGATGGACTTTTATTTGCAATTATATGACTGAATGCATTTGTCTAAATTTAAGGAACTTAGCACCTAAAACAAATGTATTTTACTGTTTGTGAATTATACCTTCCTAGACCTGACATTAAAAAGTCACATATCTTCTTTCACTTTTGTCCAACTTCATTCACTCATTTTTTAAATATTATTCCTTATTTTTGGATAACTCTTGCCCATCCTTTAGACCTTAGTTTTAAGGATCAATCTCCTTCAAGAAATTATCTCTCAACTGTCACACTAGGCTATGGTCTCCTCCTCTGGGCTTTTCTATCATCTGTGTTCTGACTCTTATGAAATGTAATAATAGAGTACCAGTGCCTGACACTACACCACAGCTCCTAAGGGGAAAATAAAAAGTCATATTAATCTTTATTGTAATATAAGAATTCAACTGATGCTTGTTATATGAATTAAAATTATGATTGAAACTTTGCTGTCTTCTAAAATTTACTTGATTTAGTTCATCTACCTGATTATTGTGTGAAGTTTCTTTTCACATTAGAAATAGTACTATGAATTTCGTAGCAGAGATGTTTTTGTGTGTGTGTATGGTGCTGGGGATTGAACCCAGGGGCATTCTACTTCCAAGCTACACCCCCAGAACTTTTTTATTTTTTATTTAGAAACAGGGTCTCGGTAAGTTGCTAAGAGCCTAAGTTCTTGAGGCTGGCTTCCAACCTGCAATCCTCTTGTCAGCCTCCCAAATACTGGGATTACAGGAGTGCGCCACCACACCCAGCTATGCATACAGTTTAGTTACCATATAATCATCTTTTGAAACATCTGCACAGGCAGAATTATTGGCTAGTTCTACTCCTATTTACTTGGCATATTTTTTTTTTGCTAGTAAAATGTTTGTAAGATGCTAAATACAGTAGAATAAAACATCTTAAAGTTGTAAAATATATTATTTACAGCAGTTAATGTTTTAATACTTCTTTTTGCCTTCATATTTCAAGCAACATTTTAATCTCAATTTATGCAGATATGTGCATGTAAAATGATAAAGCTCTCTGGACTAAGGCAACTAAGAACTCTCATTGGTCAATGAGACATTTAGAGGATGAGGATAACCTATGCAAATTAAACTGCTCAGCTGAGCCTGTTTTATAATATTCCAAATTGCTTACTCTATCTTCTTTCCTGATATACAGAAACACATTGTATGTCATGAGTGTGATGAAGTGCTGTTGGGAAAATAGTTATTATGTGATAATTATATCCCAGCGGACGCTGAGGCACTTGGCTGCTCTTTGTATAGGATGTCACCTGAGGGGTGAGATTTCCATAAGGCTTTTCTTCTGGCAGTGCTGTTATGCTGATTCACAGCCTGTTCTGTATTCAGGCATTAGGCCACTGAAATCATGTTCATCAATCAAAGGAAAAATGAGACAAAAGTGAATATTCATGTGGATTAAGATTATGAATCTAATATGTAAAATTTACATTTACTGTCAGTTAAAGAAAAAAAGAAAGCGATCTCATCTTGCCCATTCTCTTAAGGATGTAACGAGTGTACCAGAAGGAAGCAGGATTTACTGAACAAAGCAGAAGGAAGAGACAGATTCTGCAATGATTACGCTATCATGGGAGCCTCAGTCTCCCATCATAACATCATTAGTGCTCCCATTACAGAGTGGGGTGGGAACTGGAGCTTTGGAAGCACAGAAAGGGGATGTTCAGGCACACCAGACCCCATCCTGTTACAAAACTGTAAGTTATAGAACTTCATAGCCCAGAGTATATAATCCTCCTATTTATATCCATCACTGATAAATTATAAAACCCATAACAAATAGTATGAGAAATAGCTCTTAACATGAAAAGTACTAAGAGATCTCGAGTTTTGGAATAAAGAAGAACTTTCAAATAAGATAAAAATAAACACGGAAAGGATATAAATTGTGCTATCTGGTGAGTGGGTTTCCTTCCCTTCCATCCCCTTTCTTGCTTCTTCCTCCTTTATTTCCCTCCCTTCTTCTCTTTCCTCCTTTCTATTTCAGCAACAAAAGGATGAGTGGATGAAGCCACAGACAGGATTTCCCTCATTTCAAATCAACTCTTTGCTAATAGTATTATAGTGAAATTCCATTTTAGTTTTACAAATAATATTTTTTAAATATTATTTGGATAAAATGTCCATGTCATACTAAGCATATATGATAATCTTGCTTTTCAATGTCACTAAAAATAGACTAAGTGATGAATACTTAATATACAAGTAACCATTGATTGATTCTTTCATAATATTTATTTTGTTTTTAAGTCTTTTAAACAATGTTAAGAGTGTGCTGAAGTCTCTAGAGAAGCTGTGAGAAAACAAAATTCTACTGAGTAAACATTTCGAGAAGCATTTATTTTTTGCACTTAAATGGTCAATATTTAATCAGTAGGTTAAGTATCCAATTTCAGGGTTCAAATGCAAGCTGGCGGCTACCAAAAAACCATTAGCAATAAATGGTATGAGTGTTCTTTCATGCGGCTGTAAATTACTGTCTGTTATCACTCAGCCATTGTGGACAAAACCTCAAAAAAGTGGAATTTGTCATAAACTTAAAAAAATGAGCACAAGAAAAGTGGTCAGTTTTGCAGAACTCATTTGAGGATGAAGGATAATACACCCACTGCAATGTGACTGCTCTCTATGCAGGGTGTTGCCCAACTCTCAGTATATTTCATGGCAGGAACATTTAATGGTGCAATAAAAATGCAAACATTTAATTCTTCATGCCAGATACTCAATGGTAGTAAATCACATCATACACTGAGCAAAATTAGGCAAGCAATTTGTTATAGAGTTAGCAATATTCACAAGGTTATTACAATACACACTTTTTTTCAGTCCTCATATGGAAGTTTTTTTCTGCACCTAATACTTTTGTTTTGGTGATGAACATAAATAAAACACAATGCCACTCCTTGCTCTGATGGCTATGTCTACTTTTATTTTTAGTGAGAATAAACATTTGATGATATACTGAATCTGAACTACAGCTCTTATTTGCCTGCAGATCACAAGTAAATTAGAAAAGAGATCTTGATCTACGTTTATCTTTGATGGAAAAGTAACCCAAATTTTAACAGTTTTTTTAAACTTAAGACTCTACAGGCTAGAAAATAATTTTCTTCTTGGCTTCTCACTCCTTATTCTTCCTGCCATCTTTCTCATTATTCTAATATTCTAGGTCCTATGAAAAATGCTGTTTCTTTCTCTATGATACAACTGTGTTATACTTAAAGATGTAGGCACAACTTAAATAAATAAGAACTTGTGTTAATGTGGCCAGGGTAAAGCTGTACCTGCTGTGGCTTCTTTGTAGAAAAATATTTAAAATAATACTGATGAGATTATCTTGTGTTGAAAGTAAAGAGGGGAGAACTCAGGCCAAGTATGTTGACGTATGGTGAGTGATATTTAGGAACACATATTTACCTGTGCCCATCAATTACTATTAACTATAAACAAAGCAAAAAGGCATTTGAGTGATATATTAAGACAGAATATTAATGAGAAATATGCTCCTGGCCCAGTCTTGTGTAACACCAAGCAATATGACGACACACACACACTCTTTCAACAATGAAAATAGAGAAAATGTACCAAAAGAAGATGTCTTATAAACTGACTTGACTTCTTGGCTCCTTAAAGTTCAAGAGAGTTAGTTGGGACCCAGCAGTGGCCACCTCAAGGTCTCAGAGGAATCTGTCCTACCCTCACAGATCATTCTAGACCAAACAGAAAAGAAGAGCCTCAGATCTTTGGTACTGTGGTCTGGATAAGGGGAAAGGATATTTTTTTTTATGGCTACGGTTTCCTTCACTATTCACTTGCCACTAGTAAGTAGGTCTCTATTTGAAAAATTGGCAGTGAATATTAATTTTATCAATCTATATGGATTAGGAAGAATGAGATGAGATATCTCTACTTCTTGTGAACTTTGCTCCAGGTCTGAGGCATATGACTGATTTCTCTCCAACTAAACATAAATCTTGATTCCTAGGCTCATACTAAACACAAGAAAAATAAAAAGCAGAAAAGTCATTTAGAGTTTGTGTGTCTTATTCACACTTTTCTTCAGTAATGTCTCTATTGTCTGTCTTTGACATGAATTCTCATATGTTTTCAAACCCAGAAATTCTTGTCAGATTCCTGTTTCCAGTGGGCCACACATAAAAGCCCATACATGCCTCCCCATCCCTGAAAAAGAGAAGAATAGGACAGAGTGACAAACAATGGGGGAAAAGAATACAGCATTTGGATCCACTGTCTTCCTCCAATCTTAAAAGGGTCAGCAAGAAATGGAGAAAACCCGAGTCAAACACATTTTCAGATTAGTTTCAACTCCTCATACAGAAGAAAGGTATTGTTTTTTTTATATCCGTTTACTATCCCAGCACCTATAATATTAAGCTTCAAGGAAAAAATATGACTTATGAGTTATTTCTACAGTTGCAATTTATCTATTATCAAGAGGATAATGGATACAAATCAGTACTTAATATAATCAACCAAGAATGAGATTCTGTGCTTTAGTTGTAGAGAGAGATAACAGAATTCCAAATACACCTCCCTGCAGTTGTTCACCTGCCTTCTCTCATGCATTTTATTTAGTTAGGAAAACTTATTTCTAAAAGATTCTAAGCAGCCGGGTGTGGTGGCGCACGCTTGTAATCCCAGTACTTTGGGAGGCGGAGACCAGAAGATCCGGGTTCTCGGCCAGCCTCGGCTCTCTCTCTCTCTCTCTTTCTCTCTCTCTCTCTCTCCCTGTCTCTTTCTCTCTCTCTACTTAGTGAAGGCCCTCTGCAACTTCGTGAGACCCGGTTTCA
>PVJS01027712.1:0-26055 GCA_004027185.1 Glis glis
GTACATACACAAACCTATAAAACTCAATCACTATCTGGAGCATGAAAGGGAGGGAAGGGGGAGGGAATAGGGTGGGATTGGAGGGAGGGCTAAATGTGCAATGTGTGCATGTATGATGTTCATACCCTGACATATATCAAAATGTATAATTATAATTTACAATGCACCAATAAATGAACATAAAAAGTTAAAAAAAAAACTCATCAGAACTGGTTATCTGGAGGCCACAAGGAAGCGTGGCAGCTGGGGAGGAGCTGGTGCTGCCCATGTCCATAGTGTCCGCTTTGATTTTTCTACTGCAGCAGCTGGGCGACCCAACTGGGGTTGGGGTTTCCTGGCACTGGACTTAGATAACCACCTCACAAGCATGGGTCCCCTTCTGTGCTCAGAACACAACCTATGGCTTGGCGCAATGTTCACTGTCACCATCTCAAAGTGCTTAATGCTCTCTCTCTGTGGTACTGCCAGTTGAACACAGAGACATTCTACCACCAAGCACACCCCCAGCCCTACTTTATTTTTATTTGGAAACAGGGTCTTACTAAGTTGTTAAGTGACCTAAGTTGCTGAGGCTGGCTTCAAACCTGTGATCCTCCTGGCTCCACTCACAGATTTTTTAAAGGTCCCGATGCCTTCATTTTGCACAGGGCTCCACAAATGATGCAACCAGGCGGTTAGTAGAAACTCGAATGCATTTGAATAAACTTGAATAATGGTTTTAACAAGTTCCCATTTGAGATAATGTCCTGTGGTTAGTTGACAAGCTGCTGAAGATGATTCTCTTAGTTTTCAAAAATACCCTCTGTAGTGGAGAAGTTTCTACAAACTGAACTGGACCCCCTGTCCTTGCAGGTAGCTTCAGATGGACTTGCTTCCATCTGCCCGCTCACAGTTCTTCTTTTAGAAAACATAGAGTGTGCATTCCTCAGACATCCTGTGATTTCAGTACTAAGATGCTCATTTGTGCAGCTGTTGCTTTGCTTTCCTTTTTCACTCCTAAATGTCCACTTCCAGATGCACAGGCCAGAGCAAGGTTGAAAATGAACTCAACCTAGCAAATCCCTCTGGTTGTGGGGGCTGTGTTAATACTTCCAGCACTTGCTATGGACTGAACGTTATATCTCTCCACAATTCATATGTTGAAGCTCTAACACCCCCGATGTGGTGGTATTTGAAGGTGGGGCCTTTGGGAGGCAATCAGATTTAGATGAGGTAGTGAGGATGGGGCCCCATGATAGGATTAATGTCCTTATAAGAAGAGGAAGAGAAGCCAAACATGGTGGCACACACCTGTAATCCCAGTACTTGGGAAACTAAGACAGGAGGATTTCAGGTTTGAAGCCAGCTTCAGCAACTTAATGAGACTCTCAGTAACCTGGTGAGACCCTGTTTCCAAATAAAAAATAAAGCAGGACTAGGGGTGTAGTTTGGATATAGAATGCCTCTGGTTCGATCCCCAGTACCACATAAAAAAAGAATAAGAGTACTTGGAAGGCTGAGACAGGAGGATCGCAGATTTGAGGCCAGCCTCAGCAAGTAGTGAGACTTTCATCAACCTAGTGAGACCCTGTTTCAAAAGAAAAATAAAATAGGGCTGGGGGTGTACCTCAGAGGTAGAATGCCCCTGGGTATTCAACCCTCAGTACTAAAAATATAAAATAAAATAAAATAAGGAGGAGGAGGAGGAGGAGGAAGAGGGGGAGGAGGATAAATCTCTCTCTCCCCACCTTGTGAAGGCACAGGTAAAACACAGTTATTTGCACACCAGCAATAAGACCCTCACCAGGAGCCACATGTGTTGGTGCCCTGATCTTGAACTTCCCAGGCTCCAGAATGGTAAGAAATAAATGCCCATTGGTTAAGCCACCCAGTCTCTGGTATTTTGTTATAGCAGCCCAAGCTAACTAAGCACCTAGACAACAATTTCTTGAGAAATTAATCGGTGTCTTGATATTCCTGGGAGATAGGAGAGGGAAGGTAGAATGGTATAATAAACACATAAAATGCTATTTTTCTAGAAATAGTTTGTGTAAGAAACCATTGTTTGAGCTTAATGCAAAATTATTCCATTTAACAGAGTTTTCTTTTATTCTCTTTTTTGCTCATTGATTTATGACTTCATTTTTCATTTACTCAACAAAGATTAGGTAAGACAGGTAGTAGAAGTGACATTGTGATACAACAATAAAAGAAATAATTCCCCACCCCAGAGGAGTTCAGAATAGCGGGGATGTAAACAAGTAAACAAAGAGTACAATGAGGCCAGGCGTGGTGGCGCACGCTTGTAATCCCAGTACTTTGGGAGACGGCGACTGGAGGATCCAGGTTCACGGCCAGCCTCAGCGCTCTCTCTCTCTCTCTCTCTCTCTCTCTCTCTCTCTCTCTCTACTTAGTGAGACTCCGCAACTTCGTGAGACCCGGTTTCAAAATAAAGTATAAAAAATAGGGCCGGGGGTGTAGCATGGAAGTAGAATGCCCCTGGGTTCAATCCCCAGTACCGCAAAAAAAAAAAAAAAAAAAAGAGTACAATGAAATGTTACAGTTGCTGAAGTAGAAGTATCTAGCAGAGTATTTTAGGGCCACAAAAGGGTTAATAGAATCAATCCTGTTTGACTTATCATCCATAAGTTCCCTAGGTGTTATATTTTTTATGAGCCTTATTATTATTGTTGTTGTTGTTAATGGATAACATTCACAAAGCAATTGGCTGTTCAGACACTGCTAAGCATTGTATGTGTATTTTCGCAGCTGAGATGGCAATATGAATTAGGTCCCCTCAGAAGCCCCATCGTATAGAAGAAACTGGGAGATGGATATTAAGTAAATTACTTAAGACTACACAGAACCTAAAGCAGAGTTAGGATTTGATCCAGCAGGTCTCCTCCAAAACTTGCTCTCTCAGGCCTACCCTGCCTCCTGCATCCCATCTTTCTTGGGAAGGCTTTCCTTTCACAAAGCACTCTGGAGGAAAGGGAGCTGTTTCTTCTCCCTCGCTGCTCGTATTGTGCTTATTTGCTTCAGTGACTTACTGATGCCAGCCCCACAGATGGTTCCTAGAAGATGAGCGTAAATCTCCAGCACGCGCGGGAGATGGCAGAGCAGTTTGCCACAGCTTCCCGGGGGGAGGTTTGGTGGTTCTTCAAATAACTCCAGGTAATCAGCAAATTCTACTCCTTGTGGAAGATCCTGGACCTCATATCTGCTCCGTAGTAGTCAGATTTAGTATTTTCACACATTGAAAGTGTTGGAAGCCAGCTTTTTGAGGTTCATTCCCAGGAGCCCCTCTAGGCTGGTTGGCACTAGTGGCTCCAAGTTGGAGAGACCACCGGGGTTTAACTTCTGGAGAAGCTTCCAGAGTCTTACACACAACACTGCAGGAAGAAGAGGATGGCAGAGGGTGGAGGTTTAGAGCCAGCGTGGGGACAGGGAAGGAGGGGGACAAAGCTGGAGACGTGACTGGAATAAGGCCACATATGTCACTGATTACTAGAAATAGGACTGGTGCCTTCTCAAGCCTCCTCTCTGTTGGGGAGCAACTTCCTTGGAACCTGAAACAAGGATGATTTGGGGAATAGCAAAGCAAAGTAGGCATTTTCTTAAGGGAGATCTTCTCCTTTTTTCCCCTCTCCAGACAGATGTCTTGGCTGTGTACTAAATGTTTGGTTTTCACTGGGAAGAGGGACTGTGAGGCTAAATTCAGTTCCTCCCACCCTGGGATAGTCCTTTGTTCTGACCTTGACTTGAATCCTTGGCAAAGCTGCAAAATGGAAAGCAAGACTAGGAAATAAAATAAAAGCAAAGAGAATAAAAAAGAAAAGATACATTCAAGGTGACATTGTGGGGTGCCAGGGTGTCTGATTATCAGGCTTTCCATTATGCCCCCCGCACACAGAGCAGCAACCTCAGCTAGGTTTCTAAAAAAGGAATCTTATTATTGTTTGAGTATAAAACATAAAAAATCATTCTGGTGGAGTCTGATAAAGGTTTTCATCTTCAGGGCTGGTGAATATTAATCAATTATAGGTAGAAGATTTGGAGAGATGAGAAACAAGATAAGTATAAATAAAGCCCCTACGCGGGTAACTTTTGGGGAACTACATGCCAGCTTTCTACGACCTGTCCTGGAATCACTAGGTCACCAAGGAAACTGAGTAGGTAGATGGATGTCTGCCTTTGTTCTTTATGGATTGTCAGGCCATGAATAGCTGAGGGGCTAACTTTGCGATGGACAAATAAGCCACAAGCTCATCTGTTGTCTGGGAACTTATGATGTCTAGGAAAGAGTAAAATGAAAAAGTGCATGAACTTAAGACTCAGACGTGCTGGGGGCTGTACAAGGGCCTGATCAGGCTGTGGCCTTTGGTGACTCTGCCTGAGTTGCTTTGCTTGGTGGGGAAAGAGCCAGTAAGGAGAAGGTTTGTGCTCAGCACTCGGGTGTAGCTTGGGATGAGGGAGGGACAGAGAGGTCAAGCTGGTGAAGGATGGCAGAATATGCCACCCCCAAATCTGCCACTTTGACCTGAGGATTACATCAAACTAAAGGAACTTGAAAAACAGCAGATGCAAGAAGGGCTTTCTAATCTTCCCCCTCTCTTCCTGAAACAGGAGATAAAGACTCCCATGTGAAAGATGCCCTCCCTGCACCAGGAGAAAAGAAGCATTCTTTGATGGGGAGTTGTAGCCAAGAGAATTCTGTACAGACCTTGTTGAAGTAATTCTTATCTTCCTTTAGCCTTCACATATAATTTATTTTCCCACAATTCCCTCTCTTTGTTCAGCCTAATACAAAAGCTTATAGTTTTTTCCATTTCTTTGAGTCTTCATTTCCTTATGAGGGCTCCCATATCATGTAAAGCATATTCAATTCGTATGGTTTTGTCCTATTAATCTATTGTATGTCCATTTAATTCTTAGGCCCAGCCAGGACCCTAAGAGGATTAAAGCTTCACCTCCCTTACACTGGTGACTATCCTCAAGGCCCTCCCATGCACTGGGCAAGCATCCTGTAGAGAAAAGCTCTCCAGCTTGTAGGAAATAGAGGCAGGAAGTCAGCCCTGCACTCCTGCTCAGATCATGGGAGGCTTTGCTTCAGTAACAGCTGTAGGGACTGTAGGGAAGCTGCTCCCGTATCACCAGGGTCCGCAGCCTGGGGAGCCCCGTCATCCCTGGGGTGATGGCTTCCATGGTGTGGCCCCAGTGCTGTTCATGGTGCTAGGTACCAGCAGTGGAGACAGAGGTGAGAGGTACCAGCAAAGCCTACCTGAGAAGGTCGAGAACAGTGAGCCCAGGGGAGACACTATTGAGTCCCTGGACTTATCATTGATAATAATGAAAGAGGTATGTTTGATGGGTGAGGAATTTTTGGCACCATTATGGGCTAGAAATCCACCATTGTACAGTATATCTAATGAGCCCAGTAATGTACAAAAGTCTTAAAAGTTGTCAATAAAGAAAATTCTAATTTGTGATGCCTGAGTTATGTATTTGTATACCAGTCATTCCTGAATGATTGACTTCCTTATCTTGATTGAATGCTAAATTGCCCCCCTAACTGAACTCAACAAAGGAACTCTCCTCTGTCACCCCACCCATCCCTGTCCTTGAGTCTTCATCAGGTTCCATTTTTTTTTCTAATTATTATAGTGGTTATCAAACTTATTAGACCATAAAACACTGGCATTGTGAGAGATCTGTTAACATCACACTGAACACGGATATGCTTCAGAACAATTTGAAAGTGTTAGCCCAGTGTATTACACATATTATACCTACACTAACATGAGGGAAAGTACTGTACACTGTCTTTATGGACTCTGACCTCTGCAGAAACTAACATAAAATAAGTGCTCGTAAATAATTTACTGAAAGATTAACCTTGAAAATAACTAGTCCGACACTAAACTCCATTACTTGGACAAGGTCCCATATTCATTGAAAAGATTATCACCTTAGTAGATGAACTTCAAGAGGTGTTTTCATTACATAAGAACTTGTCTGGTGACACCAAAGAAAATGGTAGAATCAAGTGCCCTCCCTAGGTTCAGTTATTAGTTTTCTGCCATATTCTGAGTCTAGCAGTAAGAGGATCATAAGAACATGCATGTTCACACACACACACACACACACACACACCACCACCACCACCACCACCACCACTACCACCAAGTGTGTCGTGCATCATTTTTAACATTTATATAAAAATTTCTGCCTTGCATTATTCACAATAGCCAAAGGTGGAAGCAATCCAAGTGTCCATTGATGGATGAATGGATAAATGAAATGTGGTATATACACAAAATGGAATAATTATAATAATTATCATTATTCTTCAGTCCTAAAGAGAAAGGAAATTCTGACATATGCTAACAATGTAGATAACTCTTGAGGACATTATGTTAAGTGAAATAAGCCAGTAACAAAAAGACAAATACTGAATGATTCTGTTTATAGGAGGAGCCTACCATAGTCTAATTCACAGAGACAGAAAATAGAATGGTAGTTCCCAGAGGTGGAGGAGGAGAAAAAATTGTTTAATAGATATAGAGTTTTAGTTTAGTTAGATGAAAAAGTCCTTTAGATTGTTGCCTAACAATGTGAATATACTTAGCATTACTAAACTCTAGACTTTAAAATGTTTAAGATGGGCATGGTGGTAAAAAACATGCTTCGGATGCTCAAGGCCCTGGGTTCAATTCCCAGCACTGGAAAATAAAGTGGTTAAGATGGCAAAGTTTGTCACGTATATTTTACCACAATTAAAAAAACAAAAGAATTAGTGACATTCCTTGATAATGATCAGCACAGTGAAAAATCAGTCTTGAGCCAAAATAATATCACTGTCACAGAACACTAAAGAAATGTTGGCAATTTTTCTTTATGTGGGGGAATTGCAAACATAGATTTTATTAGTTTTCTTGAATGTTTGCTTATTACTCTGAGTTTATGGGAAGGGTTCTGGCAGTTGGTTGTACAACAATATAAATGTACTAAACACTACTGAATTGTACACTTAAAAATGGCTAAAATTGCAAATTTTATATTATGACTATTTTACCCCAATTAAAAACAAAAAGGACATGTGTAAGCAGGCTCCAAAATTTCACAGCTACAAAGTCATAGAGAGAGAAAGAAACCTAAATGTACTGTGCTTAAAATTTCTTGAGCCACTTGTAATCCCAGTACTTGGGAGGCTGACACAGGAGGATCGCAGTTAGTGGCCAGCCTCAGCAACTTAGTGAGGCCCTCCGTAACTTAGTGAGACCCTGTTTTAAAATGAAATAATAAAATAGGGCTGGGGGTGTAGCTCAGAGGTAGAATGCTCCTGGGTTCCATCCCCAGTACAAAAAATATTCTTGAATATTTAATTGTTGGGAGTAAATGGTGTAGTAATAATTTTTAAGATGACTGCCCTTGATAGAGGAACTGTGTTCTCTAGATTAGTATTTGCATTTTAGGAAGGCAAGCATATTCCTTCCACCCTGCTCTAGATTAAGTGATAAAGCACATTTGCAGTTTCCATAATTTTCATGGAAGTTTAGTGGTGCCTAGTTATCCTCCATCACTGTGGTAGAGGCTTTTAATGCTCACTACCATCCCAGATTCCCTCTTCTTGGATTCCCAATAGATGAAACTTCTCCATCCCTGTGTACCTGGATGGGCCATGAGACTAGTTCCCATCAGAGGGAAGGGGCCTCACCTGTGAGCTGTGGCAACTTTCACAGATCTGTCTGCTTTTCTGCTGGTCAAATGGAGAGGATTCCAGAGACTTAGAAGAAGATGGAGCTGGCAGAAGGAACAAGCCTGGATCCCTAAATGACTGCATGGAACACATGGAACAGAGCTTTGCTGCAGTCCTGTATGGGAATGTGATGGGACTGAGAAATAAACCTTTGTTGCATTAAGCCACTGGAATTTTGGACTTGTTAAGTAGTGCCTACTCCAACCACACTAACACAACCATAAAAGGTGCTACAGAGACAGGATGTATAATGATGTACCTGTAAGCTAAGAAAAGGTCAGGTAGGCAAGCGAAATGGAAATTACATGTTTAATGACTTCCAAGTGTAAGTGCTTTATGTCGCTCATTAATCATGTGGCAAATATGTTTAAGTAAACATAGACAAGCAATTCCTGTTCAACAAATATCTCAAGGGAAAGGGGTTTTGTTGAGGCTTGGACCAGAATGTTAATGCCTCATTTGGGCCAGCATGACAGATGTAGCAGAAATCAAAGTGAAAGACTTCCCAGAGGAAAACGAAATTAAACTCAAGGGAAGAGGCTCAGGAGCTCTTATTCCCATGTGTCTTGGTGATTTAAGACTTGTTATTAAGCAATGATCAATAGTGACACAAGACAAAACTCTTACGAGATCTTAAAATTTCCCCCGATGGTATCCATCTAGTGTTCTTCCTGGTCCATCCTAGCCTTGGTGCTCATTTGTTTTGGTTTTTGTTTTGTGGTACTGGGGATTGCACACAGGGGTGTTCTACCTCTAAGCTACACTCCAAGCCCTTGCTTTTGTTTTTTTGTTTTGTTTTGTTTTGTTTTGTTTTGTTTTGTTTTGTTTTGTTTTGAACCAGGGTCTTGCTAGGTTGCTAAGAGTCTTGCTAAGTTGCTGAGACTGTCCTTGAACCTTCGATCTTCTTGTCTCAGCCTCTCAAGTACTGGGATTACAGGCCTGTGCCACCTCGCCCGGCTGGGGCTCATCTGTTTTTATCAAAGGCTGGATTCCTGTCTGCTAGCTCCAGCTCTGTGGCCTGGCTGTCCAAGCTCAGCAGCCCAGCACAAATGATCTGCCCTCCCTGGACTTGGAGGGAGGCCCTCACTCTTGGCCCTAATATGGACCTTTGGCCAATGATACTGTCAACCAGTTTGCTTTTTCCTCTGCAGAAAGACCTCTCAGCTTCATGCCTATGGTTCTTCCAGCTCTGGAACGCTTAGGACTCCTTGTTCGGCATTTAGTAGAGTGCATTTTTATGGCCCTCCGACGAGTTCACATTCATTTAAACCCTCATTACATGGTTCAAAGCTCTGCTTATCCCAACATTGTCCCTCATATGCTAACATTCTGTGCTGCTCACACCCTTACACATCACAGCTGCCCTGCTTTTTCAGCTCCTGAAAGATGCTAGCTCTTTTGCAGGGCTGTTCAGTGTGCTTTTTCCTTGTTCCTGGAAATGCTCTTCTCTCTGCTCTTCCAGGCTTAGCTCCTTGTCATCCTTAAATCTTGACCCAGACTCCACATCCCCAGAGCAGCCTTCTCTGACCCATCCATCCAAAGCAGGCCTCCATTTCAGTCACCTCATGCATCCTCTCAGCCCACCTCTTATTCCAGGTATTGCAGCAACAGCAAACTTTGTCCAGGTGTCACCTGAGAGCACCTGGCCTCAGGTGTTCCTGGCTTTTTAGTCTGTGCTCTGAAGTTTCTCTGGTGCTGCAGTGATGGCTTTGCCTGCACAGCCTGGAAATGGGAGGAAATTAATAACCCACAGCCGTGGTGCATGCTTGTAATCCCAATACTTGGGAGGCTGAGACAGGAAGATCGCAGGTTCAAGGCCAGTCTCAGCTACTTAGTGAGGCCCTCTGCAACTTAGTGAGACCCTGTTTCAAAATAAAGGATAAAAAATAGGGCTGGGGTAGAGCTCGAAGGTAGACTACCCCTGGGTTCAATCCCCAGTAACACACACACACACACACACACACACACACACACACACACAAACCCCACAGCCAATAGGAGCTGAGGGGCTGATGTTCATCTCTTTCTTTCCTCGGATGGGCAGTTCTGAGGTGCATTCTACCTGGTTCTTTGGTGTCCCAACAGTGACCAATTTGAGACTCCACCATGGTTTCAGTTTTTCCCCTTTCTTTGTTCTCCTTTCTTCAGCCCCTACTCCTCTTCCCTAGGATAAATTCCCCAAATAAAATACCCCATATGCAATCCCTTGCCAAGCTTCCCATGGAGAACTTAGGCTAAGAAAGCCTCCCTCCTTATTTAATATTGCAGGATCCCCACTTCTCTGTTAGCACTTACTCCAGCTTACATTAAGTATACTTATTTCTAGGATCATTATATATGTATATATGTGTGTACATATTTCTGTCTAGGTTAGAATGTATTGGAGGGCAGGAACCTAGTCAGTTTTCAGCTGTTTGAATCCTTAACTCCTACTGTGCAGTTTCTGGCACAGACACATCATCACCCAATATATATTAAATGAATGAATAAGTCCCCAAAATGTTGTGTTTTATTTTAAGAATTATACTTGTGTTCTAGGCATTGAAAGGGGATATAACATACTGGCTAAGAGCACACAGTCTGAAGATAGACTTTTTTGGGTCATTTTCTGACTCTGCCACTTAAGTAATCCAGTACCCTTAAGCTCATTACCAAACCATGTGGGACACCAATTCTCCCATCTCTAAAGTAAGATTGATAATAGTACCTGGAAAATAGGATTGTTATGATGCCTAAATAAATTATATATAAATCACCCAAGACAGTGTCTGGTTCGCGGTAACCATCCAAAACACTCTATTTCTTTCCTGACTCTTCCCCTTTTTATTATCATTCATCTGAAATTCAGACTTGCAAAAATATAATAACCATTTTCAATCTTTCAAAATTGTCAGTCCTTTAGCTACATTTTCCAAGTATGTCTGAAATGATTATCAGCCAAATGTCACATAGCTGAGAATCAGATGATTCAGGTACGTGGTGCTTTAAACATGTCTTCATTCCCTCTGAGGAGAGCTTTATGAATATATTTAGATTAATGAAAATATACAAAGGCCAATACTAACATATAAGATGCTAATTTATTCCATTTCTTTTCTTTTGAGGGGTCTACTTCCATGTGATTGCATTTTTAAATAGCAAGCTAAAACCACCATCAAACGATAATCTTGATCACACATTCCTAAGTGTTTTTTGAAATTGTAACGACTAGTGAAGCAATGATCAAATGTTATGTTAAAAATGCTGCAGGGTGAGGGTGGGGAATATATACGCGTTAATGATACGAATGTACATCAAGGACTGGGCACACTTCTGCCTTTTCCCCTCTGGCTAGATCAGGAGCAAGGCCTTTCTTTTCCAGGTAGAAGGAACTCATGCTGCATCCATACTGGCTTTTGTGGGTCACTCTGATAAGGGAATTTGTGCCCATTTAGGGGCTGAAAGT
Organism: Glis glis; assembly: GCA_004027185.1. Taxonomy (NCBI): domain Eukaryota; kingdom Metazoa; phylum Chordata; class Mammalia; order Rodentia; family Gliridae; genus Glis; species Glis glis. The sequence continues at coordinate 11,184 of PVJS01027712.1, forward strand.
CCTCTCCCTTAGAGACATTCCAAGGAGAGAGCAAAACCCAGAGATCACACTTCTGACTTGGTTCACAAGCTGACTTTCAGGTGACTTTTAGAACACTTCTTAAAGCCATTCAGCTTTTACGAGAAAGAAAACAGAAGTTGGTTTTTGTCATGTTCAAAGGTTCAATACAAGTCAAAGAGACTGTGTATCTTCGCGTGGGCGGCAGAGATGTGGCCACCTGGATGTTATTCTTGGGCCAAGGAAGTCAGCAGCGCTGGAATCCTGTCACTGTTACTGAGCCACCCACTTGCAGAGTTGCTCAGCCCACTCCTCTCCTGACTTCCCTCTTCACTTTCCCTTCTGACTAACCACCTGCAGTAGAGCCAAGACAGGTGGTCAGGCCTGGTAGATGGGGCATGGGCAAGGCAGGGGCCTGGATGACACGACCCTAGCAAACTGGGTGAAGAAGACTAAGAAGTTCTTAGTCTTGGGAGTTGTTCTGTAATACAAGGCCCCAGTGCATCCAGATAAAGTAAGAATATTAAAATAGGGGGGACCATGAAGTGTTGTGGAGATTTGGAGATGGGAGAGCTGGGTTCTAGCCCTGAGTCTGCCCCTGCCAGGCTCTGTAATCTCCTCTTTGAGCCTTTGTTTCCTGGAGATTGGACAGGTGGTTTTCTAATCAGTCTTCACTGGATTTAGGCAGCCCATGATCTTGCATGAGATGATTTTTAGCCCTTTGGCTTTGTATAATCCGGTTCTACCCACATTTCACCATCAGTCCCTGACCGTACACAAGTCATCAAGAGAGTATCTATAGTGGCTTTTGCAACTGAAGTCTCATTTAGTGCCATTATTTTTCATGCACATTAAACCAATATTTAATTCTACTAAAATGTGTGTGCGATTGGTTTTAAAAAAACGTACTACTTTTTCAAAATTTTCTTCATGTTATTCCATGTGATTTCATGACACTTCTGCTTAGTTGTGTCCTCTTTACCTCCTCTGCCTTCTTGCCTCGTTGCCATTGCTGTCCATATAGCTGCTCAAAGCAGAATTTTAAGAACACCTCAAGGTGTTTTTAAATGAAGCGAGTAAACAGCTTTAGCCGACACCTCCAGCATGGCGCAGTGGCGCAAGCCAACACAAACAGGGAGTGGGCGGTTTGCTGATAGCTCTAGGCTCTGAGACCTCAGGACTGGTTTGACGAGGCCGACTCAGAATCAAGCAGGGACTCGTGGCGAAGCCAGGGAGGACTCGATCGTGTTGCCTCTTGTATGAGCTCCCTCTACAAGGAAAAGGAAATCCTAGAACAAACTGAGCCCTCCTTCGGTCAAAGCAAGGGAAGAAACTTGCATGACAAGGGTGTCCTGAGGTCCGAGGTGCTGACTCAGCCACCCCTGCAGGAGGTCTAGGTGCTGCAGAGGGGCTGGGCTCCTCTGTGTTCAGTGTCAGGGCTGTGACTAAAACTCCAGCCCCATCCTATGTATTCACTAGGACACAGATTGGGCCATTGAAATGATGAGACTCCCAAGAACAGTGGCTTAAGTAAGAATACCTGGTTGGTATCTTATGCTGTTGGAGACCCTGATCAACTTAAATGCCTGGCTCCAGTCAATGTTCTTCAATTATCCCCCAAATGAAGCTATTCTATAGCTGTATAGAATGCCTTGAAAATCCACATACAAAGTGCTTGGAACAGTGCCTAGACCATATTTAGAAGCCAATAGCAAACACTACTGATGTTCTGGCCATACCATTGGCATGCCCCATTCTGGATACTCCAGATGGCTTTTTATGCTGCAAGAATTTCTGCCTTTAGGCTTTGTCTGGCCTGCTGGGGTATGCTCTGAATGCAGGGCTGGTCACAAGTGCTGGGAAGTTAATAGACAGCAAGCAGTCCCCAACCAGGAGATTTGATATGCAATATCTTGGCTTTCTGGTCCTTTGGGTGAGACACTCAGAGGTGTGTTCTTCATCACCCCTAGAGGCCTCCAGGGCGACTGAGCCCTGACAGCGCACATTAGTAACCCATTCATCGTTCAACGACAGATCCTGAATTGCTTCCTTGTCTTCCACAGCTCATTTCCCCCACTTTCCTGTTCGTCCTGGGATTACTACTCAAATTAACTACTTGTATTCAGGATCAGCTTCTGGGAAACCCAAAGTAAGATGCTCTTGCCTTTACCACATGCTTCTGTGTGAACATAGAGGTGCTAGCCTGTACTCTGAATGAACATGTCAGCCCTCGCCTTCCCTTTTCAAGCACCTCCTCCTCCCACTGCTTCCCACTTTCACAACAACATATGCACCAGGATGAGTCAAATGCAGACTTCTGTGCCCTTCATAACCAGCCCCCCACCATACACACACTGGTGCCTGTGTACAGAGGCCTATGAAAACCCGGCCACAGAGACAAGGAAGCTTGTCACAAAGAATTCACTTTGTCCTGGGGGCTTGCTACCATGCCCACTTTCCTTCAGACTGGTTCTGATTTCTCTTGGGGTCTGCCCATCTGGCACATTGCCTAGATTTGTGCCTGGGTTCTAACTGCACGTTATATCAGAGTGGCGGGGCAGGACCTAAGTCCACAGCTCTGTATCCTGTTGTGAAGGATAAGCATTCTCTTTCATTTCCTCCCGGTAGAAAGAGGATGGAAGCGTTTTTCATGAAGACAGGAAATATCTTCACTACTGCTTTGTGAACTAGGTGGAATTATCCTAAAAGAGCAGGCCCACTGGGTGAAGAGAGACGTGTGGGCTGGATTCTCAACTGAACGATTAACAATAGTCCTCTGTGGCCACACCCTGCAATTTTACACAACGGAAAAAAACAACTTGGCAAAATAAAATCAGTCTTGCCTTCTTCAGAATGTGCTATCATTTCACGGTTGCGGTTATGCAAGCTCCAGTCCCAGGAAGCAGGCAGACCCTCCCTTGGCAGGATTCCAGGGTACACCAGTTTCAGCCACTATGATTGAGTTCCTTTAGTTAAATAGAAGCAACATGGTTCAAATTCCAGTCATGGTAGTATATGAACTGTGGGTACTCACACGGAGCATGAACTTGGCCACCAGCTTTTCAGTTCACAAAGCACTTTGTAAGTATGTGCATCATGCTCAGCTAGAGACCGATGGTGTCACATCTTTTGAAGACTCAGCGGCAGGTCACTGTGCATCTGTCATTCAGTACACACACACACACACACACACACACACACACACACACACACAGAGAGAGAGAGAGAGAGAGAGAAGCATGCCTTGTCTCCTAGCGATAACTTATGTGACATTTTACAAAATGGTCATCAGTAGGGGGAATTGGCCAACAAAGATGAAAGTGAAGCAAAGAAATGCAAAGCGAGCACACGGGAAATGACAAACATCAGTGGAGTTTAGAAGACACAGCTGAGTGGGGGACACCAACACTCGGTCACTGTAGATTCGACCTCAGCACCAAAGGGATGAAGTGAAGCTGAAGGGAGTCAAGTGACTGAAAAGGGGAACATTCCCAGCAAAGTATCATGTTAAGAAACTCTTCAAGATTTTTCATGGTATTGACGGTGCAAAGGATAAAATGTCGGGAGCTAATTCAGATTTAGAAAGGAGATTGACAATTTACCAAGGCACAGAGGAGACTGCTCAGTGTTGTAAGTTATATGACAACAAGGCTGGTGCTGTGTGTTTATTTAATGTATTTTTTTCTGTATATTATGATTTGACATCTTAAAAACCTTTCTGGCTAGAAGAGAGACTGACCCTCCAGGATCTAGCCAATTCTTAGAGATAACAGAGAACTCAACCAAGAGCATGCCTTCAATACGGAACTACCCAGTCCAGTCTGGAGCAGTACCTCCTCTCTGTGGCCCAGCACACCAGGAGGCAATGTTCCTCTGTGGCAATCATCCCAAGGCCAGGTACCAGGTAACTAGAGACCACCCCTATAATTTAGTACCTTCTGAAATTATTCAAACCAGCCAATCCTGACCTTTTCACCCTGCCCTGCTTCCCTTTCCCTCAGAAACTCCAGTTAAAACAAAAAAAACCTGGCTTAGACCTTCCTCTCGCTCCTGTCTTCTGCCTCCTGACCCCACCAAGGCTTACCTGTGCGCCACGCCCCGTTTCCAGGGCCCATGACTATAATGTACTTTGTTTTCCTGAGCCTCTCTGTCTGCTCTTGTGGCCACGTGTGACTGAACTTCACATAAAAGGAAACAGAATACACTGCTCGGACTACTCTTGGTAAGTTTTTACAATAAAACACCAATTCTCAACATTATTTCTAATCTGTTAAATTGAAATATGCTAAATAAATAAATACTTACTTTACATATTTTATGTCCCTATATGCTTAGAACCTATAGGGAATTTTTAATATTTTGACAACAATTCCTTCCTTTCTTCTTTCCTGTCCTGGGGATTGTATCATGTTAAGAAACTCTTCAAGATTTTTCATGGTATTGACAGTGCAAAGGATAAAACGTTGGGAGCTAATTCAGATTTAGAAAGGAGATTGACAATTTACCAAGGCACAGAGGAGACTGCTCAGTGTCATTCTACATCTGAGATACATTCCTAGCCCTATTTTATTTTTTTATTTTGAAACAGGGTCTCTCACTAAGTTGTTGAGGGCCTTGCTAAGTTGATGAGGCTGGCCTCGAACCTGTGATCCTCTTGACTCAGCCTCCTGGAGTACTGGGATTACAGGTGTGTGACACTACACACAGCTTTGACAACAATGTCTAAAGGTTACGAAACAGTAGTAATTTTTTCCAATGTTCAGATAGATCATTTTGCAAGGTTTGTGCCTGCGTAGTTGCTTTTATGGTCCTGCATGACCATGCAAAGTGAAAACTGCCTATACTTGAGGTTTTATCTTGCTTATTAGGACATTGAAACATGTGGGCTTTGGAACCTGGTGACCTGGAATCACATCCTGACTACAACACCAAACTACTTGTTGTCTGCATTGAAGAGTGAGTAGTCATATTTAACATTCATCAAACGTCAGTGACCTAGTTCTCTTCCTCTTTCCTCACTTTCTGAATGCCTTATACATATAGAGAGCTTAAAGAAATTATGAAGTCCAGTTTTACTACCTACAAAGTCATTTCTGTCTTGTTTGTGCCTGTCCATTTGATGTAGGTGGCAGGGTCCCTTGGTAGAGCTAACATTATTTTTTTATGTAAATAATGAATTACTATGAATCTGTAATAATAACCCTAAAGCCTCAAAAATAAGAAAAGAACAGTGAATTCACCCCAAGTACAGCACCCTTCTGATTATTTTTAACTAAAGGCCCATGAAGGTCACACATGCTGGAAGAGGCTTGGCTCTGATATTCCCTAAAGAACAAAACTACTGCCAGAGAGAACACAATTGCCCTCCAGCCTCCCCCTGAAATCTCATTATCTATGAAAGAAAAGACTCAGGAATTTAACCACACCTGGATGGACTTTGTCACAAGATATTGTCTGTCTCTGGTTTATTCAAATTCCAAAAGAATAGTTTACAAGCTAATTTCTATCTTCTAGGTCCATTAATTTTTCCTAAATTTGTTTACCACCCCTCAAAGTTACCTACATTTCCCCACCCCTATGACGAAGGGTAAATAAGCATAGGAACCTCAATGGGTTATGGGGCATTCACTCCCCACGATTTCCCCTCTGCATATCACATAAATCTGTGTGTCTTCTTCTCCTGTTAATCTGCTGTTAGTTCATTCCTGCAAATGTTCAGAGGGAGAAGGGAAGCTTTCCCTCAGCCTTTATGACTCATCTCTAGTTCTCACATCAACCTTGTCTGGAAGATATTATTATGCCTATTTTTTGGATAAGAAAATGAGGTTCGGTGGTCCAGGTAAGTTTCCTGAAGCATTTGCTAGTTTTGTAGATCTGTCTGACAGTTAAACCTGCATTTTCTTGCCAATGCAGCCTCTTCTCCCTTGTTCAGTCGATTCTTAATGTTTTAGTTATAAAACAGACAAGAAGAGGATTTTCTAATTTTTTCTAAGTTTCTGTGTTTTGGAAATACTTTGTAGCATAGATTAATAGTAATCATAAACATAGTTATCAAGAAACAATGCAACTTTAGTAAGTGACTTAATCACTATGAGCCTCACTTGCTATGGAATAGATAGTACCTGTCCTTGCACATTTTACAAGGCTGTGTGTCAAAATTAAAGTGAAATAGCAGATAACACATGTCAAAAGTCTTTCAAGTTAAAGAAAAGGTGCTCAGATTTTAATTGTTCTTTTCCTAACTTATCAAAACATTTGCATATTTGTTAATTATGAATTACCATTCCTACTTTAAATATTAGAAGAGTTGAAAACCTTCAATAAAATGAGTACTTTCTCAGTCACAGATGTTAATACCTGTCTCAGTTAAGAAACGGGTAGCAAAGTTATTGTTTTGCACTGTTGATGTGGAAAATCTAGCACACATCCAACATTCTTTGGGAAAGGAAAAGGAAGGCCCTTGTATCAGATGTTTTGGAAAGAAGGTAACTGTGGAATGGGCTGGAAGTTCTAGATGGATGGGAGCTCCCCCAAAGTGCCTTTATTGATTCTTGTTGAATATTCATGAAGTTGAAACTTTCTGTCTCTAATTGCCTAGACTCCCAAGCTGGCACACTGCAGTCAATGGTTTCTCCTTGTTCTCCTGAGGGTTCGGTGGTGATGTTTTTGCTGCATTTGGCATCCTGCGTGTGTGTTAAGAGCGTCGCCAGGCCCTGGGTGTTTATGGACTGCTGCCCTCAGGGGCTGTTTACTCTGGACTCTGTCCAGGATGCCAGGCTCCTCCTGGATGACTCCTCCTGAGAAAGGCAAAAGGCCAGGCTCTTCTGCAGGAATTGTTCCCCTGGCCATGCACTTTGCTGTTTTATTTGGGCTTTGAAACCAGAGCGATATGGAGGAAGCCCCAGAAAAACATAAGAGATGCGACTATCTTGCTCTTCCCGTACCAAGAGAAAGACTCCTAAGCAGATTCTAAGGAAGCAAGTAGAAGCTTTGGCTGGGGCAGCTGTATCCTGCCGCTCCCACAAAGTTCAAAAGGTCATTTGATCAGTGTCTCCCTCCTGCCACCTGCTTCTGTGAAGCCACAGTTTTAACTGCAGGACTGCTGCCACCCAGATCGTTTAAAGGAAGGCAGCTTCCATCTAGCCCGGGGAATGTTCAAAAAACAAGTGACTGGTTTTTTTCATCTTTAGGAGAGGGAGACAATATGGCAGAGTCAAAACATCACTGAAATACACAATGGGGTCCACTTACATGGCAAACGTTGAACCCTGACTTATTTATTCAATAGTAGTTCTCTCCCCAACACTGGACTTTAGGGTGCTTTGGCTGACCTGGAAACTCAGTTCAGGGCCCTGGCCTCTCTCAGCTGTAACAACATTTACTGTGGTGTGAGTTCCACCAACCTCTTTCAGCCAGAGAGGAAGTTTAACTTGGCTGATTTGAACTTAAAATGGGGAAAGAAAAGTTTTCCTTTTTCAAAACTGCATTAGATTGCAGTTTTGAATTAGATTTTATAATTACCTGTACTTATTTAGATGTGGAAAATACAATCTCACATATGGACTGCAACTTTTGGCAGACTCTGCTCACATCCCAGATGATCAGGAGATGATTGCAAATTACTTCCAGGCCTGCATTATTTTCTTTTCTTATTGGACACTTTCCCTATGTATAACAGTTGGTCTTATATGTAGGAATATGGCCAAGTGAAAGGTTTAAAAAACATGCTTAAGCCAGGTGTGGTGGCACACGTCTATAATCCCAGTACTTGGGAGGTTGAGGTAGGAGGATAGTAGGTTCAAGGATAGCCTCAGCAACATAGTGAGACTCTCACCAACCTAGCAATATCCTGTTTCAAAATAAAATAGGGCTGGGAGTGCGGCTAGAGGTAGAATGCCCCTGAGTTCAATCCTTAGTACCACACACACACACAAACAAAAAACTTGCTTAAAAGGATAATTTTTGAAGAAGCTAGAAAAAACATCTTCAATTATAAAAGGAATAATTGTGTTCAAGAATGGCAAATGTTTGCAAACGTTTTCTTATGGGGACAGAGAGCATCATTTTCGGCTTGTTTGCCCTTGGGTTTGTCCCAACCACACCTCTTAGCTGTTGTAGTGCAAAAGCAGCCTTAGACAGTACTTAAAAGAATGGGTGGGGTTGTCTTCCAATAAAACTTCATTTACAAAAACAGGCAGCTGTTTATAGGCCTGTCACTGGCCAGCTCCTGAATTATGGTGTAATCCATTTGATGCATTCATCTGGCATGTTACTTTCAGCTAAAAGGAGAGGAAAACTCACCAAAAGAGCCTAAAAACTGAGAAAAAGTTATCTTGTGTAATCTTTCCCCAGGGTCTTGTTTTCATCACTGATAGAAGTAAAGATGGTGAGGGTTTTTTTTCTTTGCATATGTGAACCCTCCAAGGCTGACATTTATGAGGCTCTGCAGAACTCTGTCGCAGGGAAAGGCTCAGGTTCCATTTCTTTCTTCAACTGTCATCTGAAGGGAGTATGTTTTGACCTCTGATCAACACCCAGCCCCATGCCTGGCACACAGTAAGGACTCCATAACCTTACTGTGGATAAATGAAAGACAAAATGGAAACCCAGTGGAAGGACTGAAGTACAGAAGGAAAGGAGGGAGGGAGAAGGAAGAGAGAGGGAGGGAGATGGGTAAGTGTTGATCAGACATTAGCTCCTGATGTGACGAAGTGCTTAAGCAAGACAGTTATGATTGGAACTCTAATAACTAATTTGTGTTTTAGAATATACGTACATATACATATATGTACATATAAAATATATACATATATTTTATACATATATATATTTTCTATTTATTTATTTATTTATTTATTTGGTACTGAAGATTGAACCCAGGGGCCTTCTACTTCTGAGCTACACCCTCAGCTTTTTTTATTTTTTTATTTTGAAACAGTGTCTTGCTAAGTTGCTGAGGATGGCTTCGAACCGACAATCCTTCTGTTTCAGCCTCCCAAGTACTGGGATTACAGGCATGCACCACCATGTCTGGCTTTATACATATAAGGTGTGTGTGTGTGTGTGTGTATATATATATATATGCACATATATATATATTATCGGTATATCATATATGTGTATATATAAATATATGCACATAAATACATTTATAGTAGAGCGTCTAATATATATATTTATCATATATTAGGTGATATATATGATAAATTTAGATAGATAGATAGATAGATAGATGATAGATAGATCGATAGATAGATAGTAACTATACCTATTAGATGCTCTACAAAATAAATGAAATACTCAATTTGGCTTCCTCCCTGGAGGATGTTTGCAGCGCTTCTCCCAGGTGTGAGGGAGGAAGCCCTTCTGAGAGTCTAGGAACAAGTCTCTGTGAATTGCTAAGTAGAATAGGAACGATGATTACCTGAGCCTCTGCAAGCATGGGCAGGTCTCCCAGGGCAGTCTGTCCCAGGAGGAGCTCTTTTGCTTTCTTTTTGTCATTTGAGTTTTCAAAATTGTCCCCAGCTTAGACCAAATCAACCTCAAACATTCTGTGACTAAAATTCCCACTCTGAAAATGAAAAGGAATTGTAGGAACTGGACCATCTGGAGATAATTTATGAGTAGCACCCACCTCTCAAATGGGCTCCGTCTTTCCAATGAGTCCTCTGTCCTGTCGGTAGGAGTGCTGCCAAAGGCACACATCACTAAATTGGGCCAGGGACACTGAAGTTGCTGGTGGGAGCTTCTTATCTTTGATTCTTCTAAGAATTTGGGATGCATCATTGAAATATTTGTTTTACCTGGTGTAAAATGTAAGCTAAAAGTTATTGTCTATCTTTAGGTTGAAAAAGGCTTTCTGGGTTTTAATGCATGGCATTCCTTCAGCTTTTACTTTGTCTACTGCTACAATAATTGAGATGTAACTCAAATATTAAATAGACCCCCAAATCTCTCCCCTACATGGTAAGGATGGTGGCATTAAAACACGGCTAAGCCCTTTGCTCCGTCTTCACTGGCTCCTGCTGACGTGAGAGCGAGCCAGTGATGCCATCTCCCTCCTTCCTTTCTTTCAGGTCAGTCCTCGTGTGGAGGGCACAGCCTTGGCCTCTGAAGGGCGATTCCCAGTTCTGTCATTGTGTGATTTTCCTGTGATGAGAGCAAGGCACCCTGTGGGTCCCAGGCAGCCGAAGCCTGCAGAGTTGACGATCCCTGGTGCCAGACATCTGCGTGGCCGCCATGTTGATAGTCTCCCTCCCTGTGCTGAGCTGCAGTGATCCAAGTCCCAAGCATGTCCGCACCCCTGAGATTATGACAGATCTCATCAGACCTCATTACTGCTCAGGAGGAGGCCAAGTTTAAAAACAATCCAGTTCAAAGGAGAGTTTTGCCACCCGTGATCTCTATTTCTCTGTCAGAACTCCACCAGGCCTATCAAAATGCACAAGTGCCCACGCCCTTTCCTGCCCCTGGCCTCCTGCAACTGGGCTTTCTGGACTGGAGGGTTTTCATGTTGCTTCTCAAGGACCTAATAGTGGCAAACGACAAAACCAACCGATCAGTCTCGGAGAGGGTCTTACTGAACTCATTGCATGAGAAACAAGAAAGGTATAAAGCAGCACTTTTCTGTGGGTTGAGGTGAAAACTTTTTCATTTGGGAAATATATAACATGACTCAGAGCTGTGCTACTTAAGACATAATGGCAGAGTGTCTATGTGGGAAAAGAAGACATGCTTCTTTCTTTTTTTTTAATTATGAAATTGCTTGATTAGACCTGAAGAGTTGATAAAGAAGGAATGTTTGATTTGAATTTACAAAAGCAGAAGTAGAAGCCCTTCTTCTGCCCCAAACCCTGGGACTTGTAGTTGGGAAAGTAACCTCATGCTTCTTTCTGAGAGCATTATTTGGTCCAAAAAGCATATGAAAGGGTAGCTGCATAGTGGGGCTCTGCTCTGTTCTCCCTGGGTCCCATGAGGCTGGTCTAATTTGTGTGACCTCCACTCCTTACTTTCTGTTATCCTAACATTTTATGGCATTGGTTTTCTAACAAGGGGAAGGAAAATTCCTCAGGATTCATATGAGCATTTTTAGAAGGAAAATTGTATATACTTTAAAAACATGTATTTCGTATTATAATAGAATTTCATCATTTGGAAACAAAAAAAGTTCACTGCTTTTGTAATAGAAGCAAAGAAAGTAAGATTTGAAAAGTTATCTCTGCTGGAGGGAATCTATATCAGTGAGCCTTCAAACAGGCCACTTGTTGGGGCTGGGGTCCCAGGAGAAAAGGAGATATGAAAATCTAGACAGAGAGCACCTTCTTCAGTGTTTTGAATTGCTAGGTAAAAAATGACCAGTCAGGGAAGTGCGCATCTCCCTAGGTGGGTCATATCAAGGTCTTGTTGGGTGGTGGGGATGCATTTTATGTTTATCAAATGAGAAGATAATTTTTTTACAAAGTTCAAAAACACTTCTGGGCTAATATGACAGCAGGAGATACCTGGATCTCTCCTATAAGGACTGAGGTGGCTAAACTGAGGCAGAAGTCCCCTTGATAAGGGAGGAATAGTATCTTCAAAGCCTGTGGTCCAGAAACCCAAAGAGAAAGAGAAATGTTTGTGAAAACAGCCATGGCTCCCATAAACAGGCTCCACCTTCCTTGTGTGATACAGTTACCCCTGCAGTGGAGGAGGATAGAGGGCAGCGAGGACAGCTGAGTGCCTCAGAGAGGGCCCCCAGGATATTCAGGCTGGCAGCGACCTCCTTGAGATTCTGTTGTGAGGCTGGAGGTACAGATGGAGGCTGCTCCCTAATCTCCCCTTGGTGGTGCCCTGGGCTGGGGTGGGGCGAGGACTCACCCAGTACTTAGCATAATTTGATCCCAGACCTCTTAGCAGGGAGGCAATTCTGGGTATGGGATGTCGTGGTGTCACTTCTACAGGGCATTGGGACATAACTCCCATGTTCCTCCAGAGCACTAGCTCTGGGGAATTCTGCTCTGAGGAGCACAATAAAAGTGGTGACCAAAATAGTGTCCGAAGCACAGCAAGGAAGATCTAACCAAAGAGCATTAACAGTGAAAAGAAGAGAAGCCCAGTGATCAGTGGTAACTGCTGCAAAAACCACTATAACCCCCGTGCTGAACAGGTGACATGTGAGGCCGCCTGGAGCACTGTGTTGCAGAGGAGCTGGAGGACCCTGGGTGAGTGACAGCATGTGACTTCAGGGGGACCTGTGATACGAGGGAGGGATGGCCGGCCATACCCAGGGAAAACAATCAGCAAAATAGGCACCTGCTGGTACAGAGACCACCCCGAGGCACTAAGAGAAGAGGGATTTGAGGAATTGCAATCAATGGGTTTCCAGCGAGGCACTCAGCACTTGAGCCCCCTAGGTCAACACCCTCTTGAGTGATGTGCAGAAGTCCTGGAGATGGGACTAAGCATGGTATGGGGGCAACAACCATAGGGGACCTCCTGAGACACTGTGGACAGGCTGGACAAGTGGTGCTGCCACCCACGGGTAGGGGCCCAAGGAGAAGCATATTACCCTGAAGATTTAATCAGGGTGCTGCTAAGGTGGAGGCGGGCAATCAGGTGTCTCCCTTTCAAAGAAAATCCAGCCATGCGTTAGTCAAAATAAAAATAAATCTTGAAAAACATCTTTCTTCCTTCTTTGGATATTGATATTGAATGCAAGGACCACTATGACCTCAGCCAGATTGTCTACACACCAAATCAGGCTGCCCCATGCTTTGATTTGGAACTATTTATTCAACAGCCTGAATATATATGCTCTTAAACAGTAACCAGGAGAAAAGGAGATATGAAAATCTAGACAGGGAGCACCCTCTTCCATGTTTTGAATTGCCAGGTAAAAAGTGACCAGCCAGGGAAGTGCTGTGACAGTGGAGGGACAGGAGTGAGAGAGAATCTCTGCACACTTCTGGCTGAAATGCTAACCAACAAGAACATGCTAGAGCTTGGAGCACAAGGAGAAAGAGGATATGAAATTCAAATGTCAATTTATTAGGAATTGGGACCAACAAGATCTTTCTTTGCTCTAAGTAGCCTGGGGGATTTGGGAAGGTGATTTTATGTCCCTGAGACTTGGTTTCTTTGCATGTGCAACATGGACGTTGAAGCAGGTAGTCCCTGGCATCCCCTCTCGTCCTGATGTTCTTTGCACTGGAGGCCTGAGTAGTTCACAGATTGGGACAGTTTCTTAAGCAGACAGTACTTGTCTGATATGGACCTAGGCAATAGCATGGCCTTTCCCATCCCAGGGAATATTTCCAATTGGAGAACATGGAGGATGGATTCTTTTATAACTGGGTAAAAGGTCTCGCCTAGCAGTGTTAAGTTTTCCTCGCGGCCCTACCATAAGTTTGATTCTCAGGGTGGTCCAAGCCTCTCTCACCTCCAAGAAACAAAATTGACATTCATCTGGGCTGTGGTACAGTTGCCCAACCAGACAAGTGAACCTGTAATTACAGAGAGCTAAACTTTGATGCTAAGCCCAGTATCTCTGTGACAGGCTGCTGAGGCTTCTGAGTCTGGTTATCAGATAATGTGGCTTAGGTTGGCCTGAGCTGTAATGTGGCCCTGGTAATTACAGGGCTTTCTCTGTGGGGCCTGAGAGAGAGTCACAGGTGTGGAGTCATAGCTCTGGGCTGCCTGGCACTCCTGTGGTTGCATCTGGTCTCATTCAAAACTGGCAGCCAGAGTGATTTTATTCTACCTACAGCAGTGGCCACAGCACTAGCATGTGTGGGGTACAAATGTCCTCAGTCTCTTCCGGAGCCCAATATTCATTCATTCATTCATTCATTCATTCTTTGAGTATCAACTGTGACTAAGACCTTGCATGGGACTCTATGACAGTTACTTTTTTGGTTTTCCTTAAAGGTTTGTTTACTGGGTCCTTTGATCCAGGGGTCAGCAAATTATCACTCATAGGCCAAATCCAGCCCTCTGCCTGTTTTCCTATAGCCTTACAATTTAAGAATAGCTTTTAAGCCAGGCTTGGTGGCACACTCCTGCAATCCCAACACTTGGGAGGCTGAGACAGGAGGATCACAAGTTTGAAGCCAGACTCAGCAACTTAGCAAGGCTTTCAGCAACTTAGCAAGACTGATTCCAAATAAAAAATAAAATAGAGCTGACAGTGTAGCTTAGAGGTAGAATGCTGCTGGGTTCAATCCGCAGCACCACACACATACACAAAGAATAGCTTTGTCATTTTTTAAATAGTTAAGAAAGAAATCAAAAGAAGAGCAATATTTTGTTACAAATGAACATTTTATTCTATTCGAATTTCAGTGTCTATAACTAAAGTTGTATTAGAACTTGGATGCGGTAGGTAGAATTCTAAAATGATCACCCTCAAATAATCTCTTTCATTCCAGTGTGGGCAAACCCTGTGAATATAATGAGGAATCACTCCTGAGACTTATGTTAGTGTATGGCAAAAGAGATTTTTGCAGATATAACTAAGATTACTAATCAGTTGTCTGGATTATTCAAAGGGAAATTATTTATTTATTTATTTTTATGTTTTTATTTGTGCATTGTAGTCTCACATCACAATGAGTATCAGTTTGGTGTTAACATACATGCACACAGCTCTTGGTGTCCCTCCCCCCCTCCCTCCCACATGTAGCACTGAGAATGATATTGGTATAATCTCATATATACACATTGTTTATGACAGTAATTCCATAGATTCACTTCTTTCTTACCCTTCCCCTTCCCTTGTACCCCTTCCCTTGCACCACTGAGGGTTCTCCATTGTCATTGGAGTCCCTTTTGTGTCCCCACTACTCCCTAAGTTGCGCATATTAATGAAAACATATGTCCCTTCTTTTTTTGTGAT
>PVJS01027713.1:0-26055 GCA_004027185.1 Glis glis
GAATAGAGGACTAGACTAAGATCTTGGAATAGAGGAACCTGTGAATCTTCTAAGGGCAGTGGGCAACATGACAGCATTGTTTCTCTTATAATGGGGAGCATAGGCACCCTGAAAACACATTTTGCCTGTGTGGCATTTCCCCAAAACCAACCCTGTAGTAACATGTGCACAGTGTGCCATCTGGCCTGCCTCCCCTGCTTTTCCAGAGCTCCCACCCAAAGCCTTTCTTTTCTGCCATCTTGCACATTCAGAGCCCCTGGCTGTCATGTCCAGAAAGCAGGACCCTCCGTGGGGAGCTCCCCCCTCTATCCCGCCCATTGTTCATGACTTGTTGTTGGCGAGAAATGAATGGCATTTCTCGGAATTAGCCCAGGAATTTCTGCTGATAAACAAATGAAACTCTCAAAGGGAAAAGCAATCAACATAGTTTGAAATAAAATCAGTGTTTTCAACTTAGTCTGTTTTCAACTTAGTTTGAAATAAGAGTCACATCTAGGGTATTTTAAGGAAAGGATTAGTAATATGTCCTTTAGTGGGCTTTCATCCTAGTTGCTGGGCTAACCCTTGAACCAGGGCCTGACTCGTACTTGAATAAGCAGAGGAGATGATTATTACCTTGATTTCCTGTGACCTGTGATTCCAAGACCCATGAGCCACCATCAGAGCATCCTAGCTCACCCTCACCCCCAGTTCCCTACCAAGTTGCCTGACACCTGAAATTGTCATTACTTTAGCTTCATTATTTTCATGTAGGCTTTGCTTCCTCATCTATCCGTTCATCTAGCTTTGGAAATTGTAACACTCAGTAATCATTTTAACTTAATCTGAACAATGGATTTAGAAAGCAGAATTTGACTAAAGAGAGAGGAGGCAGGTGTTGGGAAGAAAGGTCCTGAAGCCACTAGCTGGGCTAGGTATTTGGAAGAGTTATGGGGGGACAGATAGCTGAATGGGGATCCTAGGGAGTCAGGCTATCCCTTCTTCACAGTACTGCAGGATACCAAGCCTCTCACTAATATTAAGAATAAGTTTGTGGCAGAAGACATAGTGGTTTCTAGGATGAGTTGCCAGCTCTCAAGTTTTTTACTTTGGGGTTGTTAATTTAAAACCAATATGTTCTCGAAGTAACCAAATATCCTTGCTATCTGTTGCCTAGAGCCAAAAGGTTTCACTTCAGGGTTTTGGATGCAAAATAACTATAACCCAAAAGATTTGCCAGATTATTTGCAGCCACTAAGATAAATAACAGTCTTTATTAGAATGATTTTTGTCTGACTTTTGTATTTAGATTTTTACATTGTCAGCTATTCCCTAAAAGTGACTTTAAAAACTGGCCGACGTAGGGTGTCAGTTATTGAAATCAGTTCCAAAATCCACCTCCTCACAGGACTCCATTTTTGGCTATCCAAGGAGTCTATTTTATAAATGTCTCGATGTGCTTGTTGTCTTTTGCCTTTGCTACATGCTACAGGGTGGGATGTAGTTCAGCAATATACATGTGGCTGCTTAACAAAGTCAGAGAGAGGCTATGAACTATACATACTGCATCTTTTAAGAAAGGGCTCTACATCCAAATTGCCTTCAGGAGGAAGAGGACAAGAGTTGGTTGGATTTTATTTTAACAGAGAAGAAAAGGAGTAGGGTTTTTTTTTAACCATGAAGATAAGGTTAAATATCCCTGCAAGCTCTGTTTTCTTTCATTTAGCAAATTCATGCAGTTTTGAATCCTCCACATTCACAAGATAATGCTCTTGGGGATCTAAGACCAAATCAGAACCCACACACACCATTATATTGTTTATATGGTGTATTCATTTACTATTTTAATAGGAGAGAAACAAGAGTTGAGAAGGAGAGAGCAGAAATGTGGTCTTTCCTCTTTGCCTTCTTCATATCTGTTCCCCTTCTTAATTTCCTTATTTCCTACATTTTACTTTTCAATTTTATTATTTTTATCCTGGTAAATATATATAATAAAATTATTTAAGCCATTTTTAAGTTTACAGTTTAGTGGCATCAAGTACATTCACTTTGCTGTAGAACCACTATCACCATCCATATCCACAACTGTTTATATTTCAAAACTGAAGATCTGTACACATTAAACACAAACTTCCCATTCCCCTCCCCCACCTTCTGACAACCATTAATGAATTTCCATCTCTATGAATTTGAATATTCTAAGTACCTCATATAAGGGGAATCACACAACATTTGACCTTTTGTGAGTGACTTATTCATTTATGGCATGTCTCGTTCTTTTTTTTTTTTGAATGGGTAAGAGAGGCAAGAAATCTGAGAAGAGGTTGGTGATAGAGATGAACAAATTAAGTCAGGAGACACCAAGGGCTCTTAGAGAACTCTAGCAACTCTTGGTCTTCAGAATATGTATTTCATAGAATGAGGAAGACTCCAGAGACCACATCGCCTCTGACAATGACAGGCATGACAGGCAGTAAATAGCATTAATGACTATGAAATGCTGAGTTTTGAAAGGCAGACCTATTCCTTATTAATGTTTCCCAGGAAACTTCAGAAAATATCATCTATTTGGGGCTGATTACCAGCAGCTTTTGGAGAAATCCATAGTGGTAGAAATATGTCCCTGTTTCCCTTAATTTGGAGAAGTATCCTTCCAAAAGGGCTTCCTCTGAGATTGCTTTGTGAAGGAAATCATGTTTGAAGCCATTCAATATGATTTTTATTACAGAAAGATCATTAAAGGATTAAAGTATCAAACCTATGAGGCAATGTTGAAGGAAAATGGTAATTACTGAGCCTGGTGAAAGAAAGACAGGGGACTTCATCAAGCTTCAAAAAGATAAATGGCTTTCTCCTTCCATTTCCAAAAGGGGAGAATGGGCAGGGCATAAATAAGCTTGAGCCTAAGAAACTTAGTCACAATGAGGTACTTCCAGGCATAGATAAGGGGAGAAGTCATTTAAAAGTTGGTGTATTACAGCTCAAGTTTATTGTTGAGTAAAAACAAGACACACAAAATGCACAAATACAAAGGTAGGCATGGTGGTGCACGCCTGTAATCCCAGTACTTGGGAGGCTGAGACAGGAGGATCACAGGTTCAAGGCCAGCCTCAGCAACTTAGTGAGACACTATTTCAAACTAAAAACAAAAGGCTGAGGGTATAGCTCAGAGGTAGAACACCCCTGGGTTCAATACCTGGTACTGAAAATAAAAGCTTAAATAATGCAGTTCAATTAATATGAAGTTCAAAAGATGTAAAAGTAAACAGTATTGCTTTAGGATAGACATAAATGTGACACAACTACAATGATGAGCAAGGAAATGTTTGTCACAATAGTCAACATGGTGGTGACCTCCAGTGGGGAAGGAGGGTGCTTCTGGGGTGATGCATCTGCATTGTGGTCACATGGATGTTTGCTTTCTAATCATCAATTCAACTGTACATTTATGTTTTCATATGTTTTCAGTATGTATGTTATATTTCCCAGTATAATACACTCTTAATGATATTGCATTTTCACATGTTGGGATGGTAATGATTGGAATCAAAGGTAACCAGAAGACCTTAAAAGGTTGCAACAAGCCAGGCATGGTGGCACATGCCTATAATCCCAATACTTGAGAGGCTGAGACAGGAGGATCTCGGGTTGGAGGCCACCCTCAGCAACTTAGTGAGACCTCAGCAACTTAGAGAGACTCTGTTTCAAAAAGGGGGGGGCTGGAGGTGTATCTCAGAAGTAGAATGGTTCTGGGTTCAATCTACAATAACCCCCCTCCCAAAGAAAAGGTTGCAAACCAAGCCATTTTAGTTAGCTTTTTCATTGCTGTGACCAAAATAGCTGACAAGAACAACCAAGAGGAATAAAGGTTTATTGGCTCATAGTTTAAGCGGTTTTGGAGGTTTCAAAGGTTTCTGTCCAAGGTAGAAACGTTGGCGTCAGGTCGCATGGTGGAGAAAAGCAGTTCTCAGTCTTGGCAGCCAGATGCAGAGAAAGTGAGAGGAGGGGACTAGGGACATATTTAGTCCCCAAGACCACATCCAAGCAACCCCCCCCCAGCCATGCTCCACCTCTGAAACTTCCCAAGTTAGGGACCATGCTTGCAACACTTGAACTTGTTCAGGGACATTCTAAACCCAAACCTTAATATAAGCATAAGATTTTGTTTGTGCATATGGCTGTGTGTGAGGCTGCTGCTTTTTTCTAGTTATTTGCATTGTTTTGGTCTTCCTGATTTTGTTTGTTCTGTCTACAGAACAGATTTTGTTTGTTCTTTGCCCTTGGAATTAGTAAGAAGGCATGTGGGGCATTTGGGGCTTCTGATCTCTGAGCTGCAGAGTGCACAGTCTGTTGGCATCTGGACGAAACCATCTAGCTCCAGCCTTGGATGGCTCACCAGAATGTTCACTGGACTTCCAGAAGTCAGGCTAATAGGGATCACTTTTAGAAAACAGGAGGGAGCTCCAGTCCTCTGGGGGTAAACACGCCCTCCCCCAGGTGAGACTGGATTGTGCTCTGATGGCGAGAGAAAGGCATGGGTACAGAATAGAGACTGGGTCTAGCCCCACTCCCCCCCCCCCAGTTACCTGTGGGACTTTCACAGAGCATATTAGCCTCTTCGTGCTTGTTTTCTTAACTTGTAAAATGAGTGATAATTACTACCTTCTCCTAAGGTTTTCATTGACAGTGAACAAAAGTGTTGATGTGGGAAACTGCTTTGAAAAGCATAAGTAGGTATATAACAGCAAGACTATATTCAGTAGTGCAAAGAAAGAATTCAAATCCTGGGTCCCCAGATTGCATCTGGGCATATCTGCACTGTGGGCAAAGCTGGAACCTTGGCATTTGGGTACTCATTCCCACAGATCCCAGTAATAGGGGTCCCATAACACAGCACTAACCATGGAACTGGAAAAAGATATGGGGGGGTCCAAAGGAAACTGGTAAGAGGTGTAATGACTGTCCGGCAGAAGGCATCAATGGCATCACCTCTGCCTTGCCTTTCCTTCTTCTAATTAGATTCTCAGAAGTGCCTTGAGTGAATGCACTATACAATAATGCTGACCTTCTCAAAGCTGAGAAAGTCATTAACAGAAATGTGGGATAATGCTGAGAATGCACTCTGAGACAGGGTAAAAATCTCAGGACTGTCTTGAAATTTGAAGGGGATTTTTGGTTAGGCTTGACCCCTTCTCCTCCTAAATCATAAAAATACCGAGCATGAGTCTCTTCTCCATGCTGTTGTGTTCTGATTAGACTGCCATGATTCCTGTGTTCTGGCCAGGACTGCTTTGGTCCCTCCTTTCTTACTAATTCATGCTCTGCTGGAGCCTCTCAGCCAGCACCTCTTGCAGGAGCACAGCGTGCCCCTACTGCAGGGGGTCTCTCAGACCACCAAGATCAGAGAAAAGAGCCATTGATATAGTGCTACTTCCAACCCAAGGAGGATCGCCGCCCTTCTCCTAGGGCTTTGGAATTGTTTTGGTTGTCACAGTGATATGATGGGGAATGTCACTGGCATTTAGTGGGCAGCAGCTAGGGATGTTAAATGTTCCACAATGAGTAGGAACACAATGCAGTGAAGAAGTATCCCACACAAAATTCCAATGGTGATCCCGTTGAGAAACACTGGACAGCAGCCTTACCCAGAGGAGTTTGGGGAAGGGAGTCTCCTCCTAACCTGAGTTTGGTGGAGTGAGTCCATTCATTTATTCATTCATGCACTCACTCATTCATTTCACAAATATTTGCAGGGTACAAGCTCTGGACCAGATCCTATGTATGTTTCAGAGCCCCTGCTCAAGGGCCTCATAGTCTAGTGAAGGCAACAGGCATAACATGATCATTAAAACAAAATGTGATGAGTACTCTGGCAGAGGTGTAGACAATGCCTGTACAGGCAGAGAGAGGAGAAAGAAAATCTGTAAGAATCAGGAGCCAGGCAAAGCCTCCTAGTGGAGTTGGCATTTGAGCTGGGTTCTGACAGACGAATGGGACATTGCCAGATGGAGAAGGGGGAGGTGGGGAGGGCAAGTGCAAAGATATGTGCATGACCTGTCATTGCAGCTGAGTGTGATCTGTGCAGGAGGGAGGAGGTGGGAAAGGTCCGGTTAATGGAGGCCTGGTCTCAGAGGACCTTGCACATCCTATGGTTAGACATTATTTTGTAGAACCAACCCACTGAAAAAGTGGGGAGTATTTTGTCTTTAGTGTTCCCAGACATCTTATTACACCTCATTTCCTCTCTTGCAGTCCCTCCAGTCCTCACCTCTCTCCAGCCACTCAGCTCTCACATAGTCGCTAACACCTGATGAGAATGAGGCTGAGTTACTCCTTCTAGGTTTTGCTGTGTATCAGCAGAAGGGTCAATGCTGAACTACAAGAATTCACTAAGGATAGAATTCCAGATGTCCTTGGGAAAGAAAGACTTTGGGAAGTTCTTTTTGAAGAACTGAGCACTAAGGAGATGGGACAGAGTTTTTTGGTTTTTGGGTTTTTTTTTTCATTTTATACATACTTCATGTGAATATGAGTGGCTATGAACATGAAAGTGCACATGGGAGTTGTTGCTGTTGTTTTTATTGTGTGTGTGAGAGACAGTGAGAGAGAGAGGGGTGGGGAAGAGAGAACCATAATGTTTCCTACCTTAAAGGGCTGTAATGAGGAGTGACTGAATTAAGTATGTAAGGGGCATAGCACAGTGCCTGGCCCATAGTATGCCATTAATAAATTTAAGCTATTGTTGTTAGTGTTTCATGATGCAGGACCAGACAGAGTTCATTGTGGGAAGTGAGAATACACTGGCCAGAATGGAGATGAAGACTTAGCGGCTATGTCTGGCTAGTTTCAAATATGTGCCTAGGCCCACACCCTAACACTGAGACAATATATTTTTTCAGCATGTTGGCTTATCAGAATGTATATGTTCCCTTGTGGAGCCAGAGCATTATTTTGTGTACATTTAGGTACTTTGTCTCCACTGCAGAACACGTGGCAGGTGGGAAGCTGTTGTTTTACAAAGTGAGGAACTGCCTTGGGGCCGAGGTCAGCGGGCCTGTCCTCATGGATGAGAAACAAAAATAGAAGAACCACACTGCTCGGACCAGAGCCAGGGAGATGCATTAGAAAGAAATTAACTTGGGAGGGGCTGGATTAAGGAACAAAAGTCTTAGCTGGAGAAGGAAAAAGCAAAAGGGGAGAAAAAAACTGGGAAGGACAGGATACATAAGATCATCCAGCTGCCCCCAAACTGAACTTACAATGTTTTCTGTGTTCTCTTTGGAAGAGGGGCTGGCTTGTCCAGCATTCAATGGAAACTTGTTGATTGACACTGAGCTGGGCACAAGATCAGTGTGAGTGTGCCTTCAGCTATTTATTTGATTTTTACAAATTGCATCCTTTGCAGTAAGACTGTTTAGCTTCTACTGGCGCCCTGGGGCAGTAAGTTTAGATTGTTAAAATAGCAGCTATTAACACTCTCTGTGTTATGACACTGTCCTCCCTGCCCCCCTTCAGAGGAATCAGGCATGAGACTGTTTGACAAAAGCTACATTCTCCTACATTATCCTTTCCACACTAGAAGAAAAGGAAGCTCCCCTTCTGAGTCAGAAGTGCATTTTCCTAGTCCTAACCCTGAGAGCCTGAGTCTGCCCACCCTGACCACACTGTCCGGACTCACACACACAGGACCCTCATGTATACCCTGGAACACGTGAACTCTTACACTCTCACACACTCACACCCACAAGCTAGAAGTACCCTGGGGAGCCCTTGTGCTTGTCTTGCTGTTCTTTTGTTTTGCTTTCCTTTATTTGCTTTGTTTTGATTTGAAATCAGTCTTCGGGATGACATTGGATATTTTTTCCGTGTTATTAATAGTACTGTGGAGGGAGCACCTAAGGACTTTCTATTCAATCCTGGCCATATTTACTTCTCTCAACTCCTAAGTATAATGCTGACTTGCATTGATCAGTCAAAATTGTCTTTGCAGGACTTTGCATATAATACCTCCTGAGCAAATAGCCCAGAGAACTCTAAAAGATGCATGAATTCCTAGATTATATAGATTATTCATAGGTCTGTATAAAAAGGAATTTTTCATGAGAGGACTGGATGGCTCTGCCTTTCCCCAAGGCCCTGGGGAAAGATCAAAGGAACAGAACCAATGGGGAAAGCATAGCCACTCAATTCCCTGAACAAGGCAATAACCGTGACTAGATGCATAGCCCACGACTATCTCAGAGGATTGGCATTGGTCACAGCTGAACAGCCACCATGAGCTCAGGCCCAGGAGGGATGGAGGAGAAGTTCTGTTTTCTCTTGACATCTACCAGCACCATCCATTAGAATTGTGTGTAATGACAAAAAAATTCTTTATTCGTACTCTCCATTATGGTAGCCACTAGCACAAGTAACTGTTGGATACTTGAAATGTGACTACTGTGAAACTGAGATGCTGCATTTTAAATTGTATTTAGTGTTAATTATTTTAAATGTAACTAGATGCATGTGACTAATGGCTATTGTATTATATGGCAGAGTTCCAGATCATTCATTGGATACTTGAATGCTACATTGAATTTAATTTGTTTTTTTTTTTTTGCAGTACTAGGGATTGAACCCAGGAGCATTCTCTCTCTGACCTATACCCCCAGCCCTATTTTATTCTTTATTTTGAAACAGGGTCTCACCAAGTTGTGGAGGGCTTCATTAAGTAGCTGAGGCTGACCGCGAACCTGTGATCCTCCTGTCTCAGCCTCCCAAGTACTGGGATTACAAGCGTGCCCCACCACGCCTGGCTTGAATTTAATGTTGAGTTTAATTTTGCACTTTCCATCCATTTGTTTAATGTCTTGCAACTATATCATAAACTTCTTGAGGGTAGGAATCATATGTTCTACAACTAGGAAAATTATACCTGGAAGAGATATTTTGTCTCTTTCCTTCTCTCCACATTTGATAAATAGGGAAACTGAGAAAGACTCTGTGACTTATTACAATCCTCAGTGTTCCTTGGTAACATTAGGCAAACCTAGAATCAGGTCTCCCTGCCTCCTGGATTATGTTTCTCCCATCTCCCTTGCAGACAATTTTTTAAAAGAGTAAATACCCTCCTCCTGTTCACTCTCTTTAATGCTTGTAACTGAG
Organism: Glis glis; assembly: GCA_004027185.1. Lineage (NCBI taxonomy): Eukaryota > Metazoa > Chordata > Mammalia > Rodentia > Gliridae > Glis > Glis glis. The sequence continues at coordinate 9,130 of PVJS01027713.1, forward strand.
ATCCATCCCCTGACATTTGGAAATAATTTGGAGCCCAAGTCTATATTTATCTCCTAATGTGCCAAGGCCCAGAGTAGGCTCAGGACAAATGTTTGTGGAGTGAATTAATTCTCCAAGGCCATTCTGCTGCCTGTTACCTTTTTGTTATATTTTTCAGGAAACTCTGTTGCTGTCTCAGTGCCTCACCTCATGCCATCTCTATTTCATCCCAGGGAGACATGGCCTCTGGGAATGTGGCCATGGCCCATATGGTGCTCAGGTATAGGCTAAAGAACCTTGAGAAGCTACCTGACAGGCTGATGAAGAGATTGTAATACTTTAGGCTCTGGCTCCTTTATATTCTGAATTTTCTATATTTGATATTAACCAAGGACATTAACTCCTTCCCTTCTCCACCTTTCCACAATAACATAGAAGTAAAGGTGACACAGGTAGGACCTGGGGGCCATATCCTTCTGGTCACCATAGACAGTGATAGAAAACACCCAGTCCCAACTAAACTGAGAATCAATTGCTAAAAGGGAAGATAATTCATTTCGTAGGTCCAACTAAAATACCCTTTCATCTTCCTTCTCTCTATTCCCCACTCTGGGTCTTTGCCCATAACCCAGAGCCAACCAGCAGGAACTCAGCAATAGCTGAATTGAAGCAAAACCTGTTAACAGCCACCAAAGGTTGAGTTTCAGCCAGGCAGCTGGATCTTCCAGACAGCCCTGCCAAGAGCCAGGCTGAGGCAAGGAGGCAAATAGCCTGTGTCTCATCTGTAGTGGAATGGCCGGCTCGTTTGCTGGTACCACCTAATGAAAGAGTGATCTGGTACTGAGATAGAAGGCTTCCAGGGACCCACCCAGCCCTAAAAATCTGAAGCCCAAGTATAGTCACTGGATGCCAAGGACACTGGAGAAAGTCTTTGGAGCATGTAGAACACAAAGCCAATTGGAGTGCCTGTTAAGCCAGCCCAGGATTCCTAGCATTCCAGCCACACCATATACACCCCCACCCCTGGAGGGCAGCCAGTGGCCACAGCAGAGGCCATGGCCAGCAGGCTGAGACCCTCGTCAGACCCTCCAAGAGCCTTCTTCCTCACTTAGGGCCTGCCTGCTCACCCTGTGCTGAGTTCAGGGAGGTGGACAAACCGTACCGCCCAGTTTAGTCTAAGAATCTTACTTGCCATGGACTCTCTGGGCAGTGAATCATTTTGAACAGGCACTTAAGCAACTTTCCACTGAGTCATCATGAAGACTGTCAGGTTCACTAATCCTGACATATACTGTGTATATCCTTTGTTCAGATCCTGTCCCTATCCTGATACTGGGAGAATGGGGGTGTAAACAACAGAACTTTAACGATGTGCTTGTTGGAAGTCATTTGTATCAGAGCTTCTTTGACTCCCTGTCTCCAAAAAAGCATGCAGCACAAAGAAAAATCCTGCCAGTACCAACTCTTGATCTGTGTATGGTTTTGGCTACATGTCTACCAAGAGTATGTGCTCTTTATTCTGAGTGGCAGTACACGTTGGATTTCTTTTCCAGATCCTCCATGGATCTGTTTTTATTTGGCTTCTTCTAGACCAGGGGCTGGCAATTTTTTTCCTGTAAAAGGCCAGATAGTAAATATTTTAGCATTCTCAGGCAGCTCTTGCAACAACTCTTCCACTGCAGTGTGAAAGCAGCCACAGACAATATATAAACGAATGGATGTGGCTAAGTTCCAATAAAACTTTATTTAAAAAAACAAGTCACAGGCCAGATTTGGCCCACGATCCCTGTTGTAGACATAAATTAGTAGGTGAGGCCTAGTTTCAACTGCAAAAGTGACTATATGACTTTGGGGAAGGGACCCTTTATTTTCAGTTCTTTTGGGGAGGAGATTGTAGGAATTGTAGGGATATTTTCATCTTTCCCATTTTTTTTTTTGTGGTACCGGGGATTGAACGCAGGGGCGTTCTACCTCCACGCTACACCCCCGGCCCTATTTTTTTATCCTTTATTTTGAAACCGGGTCTCACGAAGTTGCGGAGGGCCTCACTAAGTAGAGAGAGAGAAAGAGACAGGGAGAGAGAGAGAGAGAGAGAGAGAGAGAGAGCGCTGAGGCTGGCCGCGAACCCGGATCCTCCGGTCTCCACCTCCCAAAGTACTGGGATTACAAGCGTGCGCCACCACGCCCGGCCATCTTTCCCATTTTGAATAACAACATCCATTCCTCATCAAGTATTGGATACCCTGCAATAATTAGAGTTGGTTAAATTATGATGCATTAATAACCTACAAGGCTCAGGGCTTAAAGTGATAAACATTTATTCCTTATTCACACTGCATGTCTATCTCAGGTTGACAAGTCTTTTTTACCCAGGGACCCTGGCTGACAGAGCCTCACCATCTAGAATTTAGTCCAATTGGTATGGAAAAGGAACATAGCAAACAATGCCTTGGCTCTTAAAAAGTTTTGCCCAGATATGATACAGATTACTTCTGCTCATATGTTATTAGCAAGAGCAAGTCAGATGACCATGACTTGACTTTCAGGGGATAGGGAAATGCAATGCTACCATGTGCCTGGACAGAGGAGAACTGGAGTACTGGTGAACAGCCACAGTGACAAACACACACTCCAAGACTTCTTCCCAGAGTTATTCTTCATGTCCTTCCTTGCCTGGCCTTTAGATTACCTGGCCTAATTTTCTCTTTTGCCAAACTCTGCCTTTCTTCAGCCATACTGGTCATTGGCATTGACATGTGGGAATATAGCTTAGAGACTAAAGCATTTGGCCACTATTCATTCTTTCAAATGCTGTGTAGACCAGTCTTGAATTCAGGCCTCTGAGCCAGGTCCTACATGCCATTGGATCCAAGGATTGATTGCCATTGGGCAGCAAGCCTGAGAATAACTGGACCTCCCATGTCTCTGGTTTTGATTTCATCTTGATTTACTTTTAATGGGAATTTGAATCAGAGAGGGAATTCTAAGCACATTGACTCTAGGCAATTCCTGCCCTAACTGCTATGGAAAACAATTGTCAAAATGGAAGAGGGATATATGGAAAGTAAAAGAAAGTGCAACTCATATTAATGCAATGCTGAATTAATGGACTGAAGGGAAACTTACAGTCCATTTAAATAATAAGTCAGGATAAGCCAATTGCTCTAACAGTGCCCAAATTCCAGGGGCTAAACATGAATAGGGTATGGGGTAGGGGACTGTGGAGAGAGAGGGCTCTGCTCCGTGCATTCATTCAGGGACCCAGGCCCCTTTCACTTTAGTGGTCTTGCCTTCATCTAGGGCCTCAGAGTCCTCTACTGGATCCTCTGCGTGTGGCTCTTAGTCTGGGAAGTAAAAAGAAGAGAGTTGTAGAGGAGGTTTTACAGGTCAGGCTTCTAAGATACATGCATCATTTCCTATCACATTTTATTGACTAGAAGTCATTCACATGGCTCCACCTGTGAAATGTGGAGTAGCTGGGTCCCCCAAAAGGGTTTGATAAACACACAACACTGTGTATACTTCTGTATAATGTCTGAAGCAAGGGTGACTCTTGGGAGGAAGAGTTTAAACAGGCAGAGACTTTGACTGAAGTCTTTACCAAAATACTCTTAATATTGAAATGTTTGCCATTCATGAAGCACTGTAGGCCTTGGTGAAGTAAAAGACTAGTCCTGCCTTCAAAGGCCTTGCATTATAAATAGAGGTAAAAGAAATGCAATTGTTCCAAAACTCACATTCTGCTTTATACTCCTCATGACCTCTGAACCTATATGTAAGGGTACTTACATTCTCACTGACACAGAGGCTTTGGGATGTGAGTCCTAAAGGCAGTAACATGAAGGAGATGACATTCATTGTAATGATGATCAGTGACTCTGAGCATCTTGTTATGAATTCAAAACCATTCATAAACCCTTCTTAGAAAGTAAAAGGAAGCCAATAAAATGGAAACTACATAATTAATCTCTTTTTGCCCTGGCCAGAGTCCTTTAAAGCTTACATGAAATTACATCAACCCTCTTGGTTAGTATTTCTTATATATAATTCTTGATTCAGGATTTTGGTGTTTTTATTTTAATTCCTTCTATATACAGTTCGTTGTAGAAAGGAGAAAAATGTAGGCATTGTTAATTCCTGTTTTATTTAATGCTATATTTGAAGACCGGTGTTTGTGGAAAAGATTTTCCTATGTGTATTGTGACAAACCTGAGCACTTGTTTACACATGGTGTAGTTATGGAGAATAATTTTGAGTCAAAGAAAGCTCCAAGCTCAAAGGACAGCTGGAGCATCAGTGTCTATTCTAAAGCTGTTAAAACGGAGAAAGTCCTTTCATGTTCCCTTTCTCCTTAGCTGAGTTTTGAATATTTAGGTATTAGATCACTTGCATCTGTTATTTCCTCTATCCACAGTTTCTCCACCACTTTGGGGCCTGATAATTATTTGGGGGGGAGTCCTGTGCATTGTAAGATGTTTATCCATTTCCCTGGCCTCTACCCACTAGATGCCAGTAATATCCTCCCCCACTCGTGATAATAAAAAAACATCTCTAGGCATTGCCAAATGCCTCTTGTGGGAAAAATTGTTACTGGTTAAGAACTACTACTCTAGTCCTGAAGTCCTTTTATCATTTCGGATAGATTCCCTCACTTCCCCCAGGATCCTAGTCTGTAATTAAATGTACTTTGCCATTTCTTTTAGAGATGGAAGTTGGAGACAATGGTTACAGGTAGCAGGTTGCTCAGATCTAAATCGCCTGCACTTAGCCTGGAGTGGATGTAGAGTGAGGCAGTTTTGTACAAACTCTGCATGTGTATGGCCAGAAATGGGAGTAACAATAGGTTTCTCAATACTCGACCTTTGAGAATTTGCCTCTTTTGTAGGACATTGTGGAAGGTTCTCAATAAGATGGGTCCTCAAACTAGAAGCCCTAAAGCCACACTTCTCAGATTTGAACATGCATATGAGTCACTAGGCATCTGATAGAGTGCAGACAATGATGTAGTAGGTCCTGGGTAGAGGTGTGAGGTTCTGCATTTATAACTAGTGCTCAGGTGACCCTAATATTGTTGTTCTTCACGACACATTTCAAGTAGAGGGTTGATGGACTCCGAGAAGAGCTGGCTATCCAGATGCCATTTCAGGTTCTGTAAAGTAAATTGTTCTGTTCCAAGATTTTTCTATTGACCCAGTAATTAGTAAGATCATCTGTGGTTTTGAAATATTCCTTTCTTCTACCATTTTCAACAAGATGCAAACCAAGATGATATCCTCCCTCTCCTTTCCCTCTTCCCCAAAACATTTGAGGCTAAAATGAGGAGAGATAGTGAAGTTCTTCCTTTCAATCAGCTACTCTATATATTTTTTAGACCTTCTCGTGCCTTTGCATGCAAGAGTGGATTCCTTTTAAGAGGAAAGAGTGAAAAGAAATTGAGAAAATCCATTGTTGGTGTCATAGACCTTGGTTCCAGCCAGGTGTGGTGGCTCACACTTGTAATCCCAGTACTTGGGAGCCTGAGACAGGAGGACCATGGGTTCAGCTCAGCTACTTAGTGAGGCCCTCCGCAACTTCGTGAGGCCCTCCGCAACTTTGTGAGACCCGGTTTCAAAATAAAGGATAAAAAATAGGGCCGAGGGTATAGCTCGGAGGTAGAATGCCCCTGGGTTCAATCCCCGGTACCACAAAATAAATAAATAAATAAATAAATAAATAAATAAATAATAAAAAATAGGGCTGAGGGTGTAGCTCCGAGGTAGAATGCCCCTGGGTTCAATCCCCAATACCCAATAAACAAACAAACCTTGGTACCAATTCTAGTGTGACCACTTCCTAAGTTCAGTTTTCTCATATGTAATGGGTGATAATAGCAATGCCTACCTCAGAGGGTGGCCATAGAGAGAAACAAGCTAATGAATGTGAGCTTGAAGTCCTGAGCACAGAGCCTGCTCAGCATAAGCACAAGTCGGAAATGTTATTTGTTATTATTATCAGTGCGATTACTATAATTATTGGAACTGTGACCCTCAAACTCTTTTTTTGTCTACATCACTTGCATATGCTGCACTCCCATCAGTGATATCTCTCATTATGTGAAGTGATTCCTAATGAGGAATGAGTTGATTGTGCAGTTTAAAACCATTCCCATCAAAGACTGGTCAGTTTGCTCTCCTTTTGAGAATTACTTATCTAAAACAATGAACTCAACTGCTTTCACAGCTTGGTAAATACAAAGATGGTACATACTGTATTGAGTGCTTAATATCTGACCCCTCCAATCAACTTTTCCTTGAATAATTTTGCACTAATATGAGAGTAGGGGCCATTGTAGGGATAGCTGGCTGCCAAAAGAAGAATCTAAGTTCTAAAGTGGAAATTTTCATTGATCTTTAACTTTTCTTTTTGGTACTAGGGATTGACCCAGGGGCATTCTACCTCTAAGCTAGACCCCCAGCTCTATTTTATGTTTTATTCTGAAACAGGGTCTTACTAAGTTGCTGAGGGTCTCTCTAAGTTGCTGAGGCTGACCTCAAATGTGAGATCCTCCTATCTCAGCCTCCCAAGTACTGGGATTACAGGTGTGCACCACCACAGGTGGCATCTTTACTCTTGAGACCACTATTTCCTGAGAAATAGTCACCATCCCATGGCAATCATTGGCAGAGTTCTTTTGAATTTAGATTCTCTAACACCTTTCCTTTCCTTCCGCTGTATTGTATACTCTTACCCAAGTCATTCTCCCTTCAGCAGGGACTTTGGCTTTGATTGGTTTTCCTAGGAGAAGAAACATGATAATTTCTCTTTTTCTCTAGTAGTTCCATGACATGGCAGATGAGCCCCCTCCTCTGGTCTCCAGGAAGAGGGAGACTGCATTTTCCTAACAGTGTTCCCTCTGCTTCAGTAACCAGTGACCACAGCTACCAGCACTTTCCCTGAAGTCTCTGTCAGTGGCCTCCAGGGACCACTTTCTGAGATCTGCTGTTAACAGTTTTCCAAACACAACAAAACGCATGTTTCAGGATAAGTTTTCTCAATGAATCCTCAAGTACCGAATGCCTCTCTACTTCCTTTTAATTTGTGAAGTGACAGCAATAGGCTTTCAATCACCTTCTGACAGTTCCTGCCTCCAACTTCACTGTCTCTCCACCAATCATCCCAGAACACTCTTTTGAAAATGTAAAATCTCATCAAATCACTTCACAACTTAAATCACTTCACTGGATTCTCAAAATATGGAGGAAAAATGTAAAATCCTTGCTTGACTTCTTTGTATCCCCAGGTGCCTGATGACATTGGGCTATTGTTGCAAGTGGCAAACTGTGAGGGTCCAATTATTGGCACTGCATAATATTCCACAGAGTTTTTTTTCTCTTGATTTATCAGGCTTGCAAAGGAAGGAAGGGTAGGAAGAAAGGAAGGCTGGCTATGTATCCGCATAGAATAAACATGTTAGATCTTAGCTGCAAGTTGAGTAACACAGGGTGGGAGCAGGCCCTCAGTTTGGTAGTTAATAAAATTCATGATTTGACAAATATCCAGATCCTTTAAATATCTAGGTATTAGATGTGGTGCAGGGTAGCACTTCTCATTAAGTGTTCCTAAGATGTTCATAGTTGTTACCTAGGTGAAAAAAAAGATGCCAGTTGTTCAGTAAAGTCAGTCAGAGAAAATGCTGAATTGCAATGAAACAGATTTCTTTACTCTGGGACTTCTGAGATACTTTAACATGCTGAGAGGTACATTGTGAGCCTAGATGATGGATCATTTTCCAACTTTATTTGAAGCACAGAATTTTGTTTTCACAGAGCATCTTGTGGACCAGTAGTGCTCTGCAGAACAGACTTGGGAAATGCTGGTGTCGGCAATACAAAGGAATGCTTCACTGAACTCCCCACTGTCTCATCCAGATGCCTCACATTGTTTCTGTAAATGCTGCTTGAGGGTAGTGACTCATTTGTCCATTTCAAAGGGTCATTGGCCTTCAAAAAGGCCCTTTCCCAAAGGATTAGAACTAACCAAGTAATAATAGAACTTATTCTTAATTTATTTAAGGAGAAGAGAAAGGCAGGGAGTGGAGTGACACATGTTACCACAAAACCTGTCATTAACAATTAGGCATTATTGCAGAACAGTAGATTTAACATTTTCATTGCTACTACAAGTCCATTTATTATACCTTTTGGTAATTAGTAATTTAAAAAACCCATAGTCTCATAGCAAAGGAATAATTCACACCCATCAGTTCCACTGTGGAAGGAATTCTTTTTGTTGGACTACATAATCCAAGTTGATATGAAGATTTGAGATTGAGGAATTGGCTTATTAAAACAGTGAGGTTTGTATTATTTCTTCTTCAGTTATTGAACTGGGTTTTTATGGGCTTCTCATGTTTTCTGGCTCTCAATAAAATTAAAAGACCCAAATTCGAATCCTTGCTTTGGCACTAAGTACTAGTTTCCTCTTTGCATCCCAGGGTCTCATTCCCATCCATCAAAAGAGAAGGCTACTTCCAGTTTCCTCTTGGAGATATACATGGGAAACCCTAGGAGGCTTATGTCGAGAAATTGGAATGGTCCATGAACTGAATAATAGAACTGATGATAAAGCTGTTCAGTAAAGTAGAAGAAATTTGGACAGGGAAGAATGTAGATGTTCCTTCTGAAGACTAGATTTTGAGAAATGTCCACCAGTAAATGCTCCCAATACTAGGAGGCTGAAAATGAGTGTACATAACTCTAGAGCCTTGGAATCTGGAGAAAGTTGCCTGCAGATATCTGGCACTGCATAAGTACCATGGTTCCTAGCTGGGAATTGCAATAACAAGGGCATCTCTTTTTGAATCATTAAATACTTTGAGAATCTGGTATAACCCATAGACTCTTTTTCCAGAAGAATGCATATGTATACACCCTCATGCACTCAAAATACTCTCACTTCACAATCACTTTTGAAAGTCATACTATTTCTCTGCATCTATGTGGGCCTTAAATGATGAACCACCTTGCAAAGGATGCGTATGTTTATATCTTACTGGAATTAATGGTAGATTCTCAACATAACACATATATCATTTTTGTTCCTCCATGCTATGCTCTGTTTCAGTGCCAGTGCCAGCAGGAGATGGAGAAGTATAAGACCTAAGCCCTGTCTCCTTTGCACTTACTGGCCACTTAGATGGCAATACACCTGTTCTCAGGTGCTAGATGGTAGGGTACAGACAGACCCTTAGAGTTGCTGGAATAAATCAGAGTGTTTTGAGAGAGCCTGGGGGCTAAGTAGGATATGAGTAAGCCAAGGGTAATCTGTAGGGGTGGTTGGGACTAGCATGAGTCAGGGAAGATTTAGCAAGGAGCACAGATAGAAGGGACAGGGACCAGAGAGTAGAGTGTTCTTCAGCCAAGTGGTACATCCTTGGGGGAGGCATCTTTGAGATATATTTCAGGACCTTGGCTCGGCCATGCTGGGGTGCCACTCCATTTGTGCACTTTAGCCCTCGTGTGCTTGCCCACTGGCCGATGACTGACACCACAGGGCTAGAATTATTACCTGAAAGGTGGTGAATCACAAGATAAACGGCCTTTCCTGAGTTGACAGAACCTGCAAGGGATGCAGTAAGCTCTGGACGCTGGACTACCAGAGCAGAACAATCATACATCTCTTTCTCCCTTCACATGGAATGCACTTGGTAGGCCAGATAACCAGAATCAATTGGTTGTGTTGTATATAGCTTCTTTACTCTCTGAGCCTTTTCAGGAAATCATCATGTTTGTTCTTACTACATTCATGTGAAGTAGAAGGAGGTGAATGATTGCTCCCAACATAACACACATACTCACAAATACAGAAAGTTCTTTAGAAACTGAGGTCCTGAAGTAATAGCAGTCCTATCATACAGCAAGCCAGCAGCACAGCCTAGCCATGAACACATGTGTTCACTCCCCTCCCCCCAAAACCCCAAATCTCTACCCAGTCTGCAAACACTCTGGCTTCAGAGAGGCACAGGTCTTTTCTCATAAACCCTCTCCTCAAACCATTCTTCCTTCCCAGCCATCTGCCTGACAAGACAGCATGCAGGCAGGGTCAGCTACTGACTGACAGCAGCTGAAACATTAACGGAAGTGGGATAATGAACCAGTACTCAGATGGGGTCCGGATGAGGAGGGGAGAACTGGGACTAGATCAGGGTGTAAGCTTTCAGCGCCCTCTTCCACTCTCTCCTCTCCAGCTGGAGCAGCACATGACTGTTTCCTCTCACTCGGCACCTTTGTGCTTGGGACAGAGTGTTGTGTCTGTCTAGCTGCAGAGTGATCTGCTGAATCTGCTACAAGAATTTCCTGGCCTGGGACCCCACTGGGGGTTGGGCCAGGGGTGAGAGTAGGGCGGCCACTAGTCTTGTTGAAGGTGTGGGTCCACACAGAGTCCCCTTGAAGATTTTAAGCAGGAATATCTACCCCCATCAGTCTCCTTTAGCTCAGTTGTCTGGCAGACCCATTCCATCTCCCAAGGTCCTCGTGGCCAGGGACAATGGGCAAAATTATGATTTGGGATTGACCCCCTCTATCCCTTGTTGATTCTTCATTTCTGTGTATGTGTGCGTGTGTGCGTGTGTGTGTGTGTGTGTGTGTGTGTGTGTTACTAGGGATTGAACTCAGGGGCTTTCTACCTCCGAGCTCCACCCCCAGCCCTATTTTATTTTTTATTTTGAAACAGGGTCTCACTATATTTCTGAGAGTCTTGCTGTGTTGCTGAGGTTGCCCTCAAACCTGCAGTTCTCCTGTCTCAGCCTCCCAAGTACTGGGATTACAGGCATGTGCCACACCTGGCTTCTCCATTTCTTTTTAATGTACATTTCCCTTCTTCACCTGACTCCCTGTCACCAGGTTACAAAGCACATTTATTGTGTCCAGGCCTGTCCCATTCTGATACCCAGCCTTTAGGTCTGCATTGAAGGCTACCTAGTAGTTTAGTTTTTTGGGTAACAGCTCAATTGGGATATAATTCACATGAAATAAAATCCACCATTTAAAGTGTATAGTAGTATAGCCTGTGTTAGTATATTCACAAGATATTGAAACCAACACCACTATCTTATATCAGAATATTGTCATCATCCCCCAAAGAAGTCCCATATCTATTAACAGTCACTGCCTATTATGTCCCCCACCCCAGCTCCTTACATCCACTAATCTACTTTGTGTCTTTATGGATTTACCTATTCTGAACATTTTGTATAAATGTAATCATATAATATGTGATTACATTAGCAAAATGTTTCCAAGGTTCATCCATTATAACTGGATAATACTGTATTTTATGGATATTCTATATTTTGCTTATCCATTCATCCACTGATGGAAAGGTTGTGTTCACTTTCTGACTCTGGTGAATAATGCTGCTATAAACATTTATTTATATATAATTATCTGCTTATATCCCTGCTTTGTTATTTTGATTATATACCAAAGAGTGGTATTGCTGATTCCAGTAGTAGCTCTATGTTTAACTATTTGAGGAATAGCCAGACTCTTTTTCAAGAAACGCTGTACCATTTTGCTTTTTTTTTTTTTTTTTTGGTACTTGGAATTGAACCCAGGGGCTTTCTACCTCTGAGCTATACCCCTGGCCCTTTTTATTTTGAAAAAGGGTCTCACTAAGTTGCTGAGGCTGACCTCAAACCTGCGATCCTCCTGTTTCAGCCTCCCAACCAGCAGTGTATGAGAGTTCCAATTTCTTCACATCATTACCAATGCTTGTTATTACTTTTTTTATTATAGCTATCCTAGAAGGTGCAAACTGGTATCTCATTGTGTTATTTTTGCCCCTCCCAGGGCCTTGCTCTCCATTAGGTAATTGTTCCAGTATTCTGTGCTTGTTACTGTGAACTTATTAAAACCCTGGGAAAAAAGATAGGGCCTTTACTAATGCTTGAACCTGGGGGGACATCAGGCACCCTGGCAGAGCAGAGAGGAAGAGAATTCAGGGACATGATGAACTTGCCACCTTTGGAAGCTCTACCATATCAGGAGCAATCTGCCCTACTGACTGCTCATTCCCCCTTTCCCACAGAGATGGTCAAGTGCAGAGTAGTTAGGCGAGGCTTCTTTCAAGAGGTGAGACTAAGATTAGCACTGGATCATGAAGGGTGGGAGGCAGCAAGATGGGTGAAGGGGAAATGGAGAGGCATCATAAACACAAAAAACAAATTCTCTCTCAAAAGCAGCTTAGATACTGACCCATAATGAAGATGAAACTTGAACCAGTCAACAATCACTTTTGTTTAGCAGTTCCTGAGAACATGAAATAAGAGAAGAGATTGGAAATGAATGCTAAATGACAGTGAGAGAGTTGGCTAAGGAACTCAAGTTTTCCTTCTCTTTCTTTCCTTTAGCACTACTCATAATCACATTCATGACCTTTCTGACCCATAAAATTCACCTATCTGAGCCCTCAGGAAATGCAAAGCAGAATCTAGTTTGTAAATGGCTCTGGTCAGAATTCAAATGCTGAGCCAGAGAAATCACACTGATTGTCCCTGGCTGATATGAGAGGATGGGGCACATGGTGCCAGCTGAGAACTTGGGCATAATGTGATATCCCAGCACACATTATGATTTTGATGGCTCAGAGGTGACTCTCTAGTCACTGCTCAGGACCTGGCAATGTTTGAGAAATTCTATAGGGCAGTCATGCAGTGTTTTACTATATGGGTTAAAAGCAATCCTTGTCACTGTGCTACAGGTGTTGAGGATTTCCAAGTTCCAGTACATACAGTACATACTGACCAAAAAGTATCACTGCTCCTTTGGAGCCAGCATGGACCTTATACAGAGGCAGGATCTGGAGTATGGGAAGAGGATGGTCATTGTGAGGACTAGGCAGCCCCATATCTCTTCCCTTCTAGAAACTCCATTAAAATAGTAGCAATATAATAATAATAATTGCATTTATTTAGCACTAATATGTATCTGGTATTATGCTAAGCATGTTATATGCCTTATCTTGTTTGTTTCTCACAATCTGTGAGGCAGATACTGTTATCCAATTTTATATATAGGGGATCTGAGGCTCAGAGATAGGAAGCTGGCTAACTCAGCTAATAAGTAATATCTAATTAGTAGTGGAGCTGGGATTTGAACCCAAATGGGACACTCTGAAGTAAGGCCTTTTTTCCCACTAGGTCAGATCTCGGTAGCTACAATTTCAGCAAGCTTCCTCACATGTATCCTAAGTTCGGGAGAGTTTTACACTATGCTCTGTACTCTACAGTTTTATTATGGATAAAGCATCAAAGACCCATGTCACAATGTAATTATCTAGAAAAGGACTCTGTTTTAAAACATTGTCTTCTATTGGCATCTAGTATGAATTAGTTAATGGAATTAGTGCTAAGGCCCACTAGCAGAACCTCAAAGTCATGAGCCACAGAAGAGTTAGGTTTTTATGAAAAAGGAGAGTTTGGGGCAGATCTGAAAATCCTAGGCCAAGGAAAGCATATCAGGTTAAGTCATCACATCAAGAGGCAAAAAGAAGTGGTGATTGCAGTACTGAAATGAATAACCTGAGTCGTAGGTGTGGCAGGTTTAACTGATGGACAGATTTGAATCAGTAGCTCTGGCCTCAGTGAGCATCCCAAACAAAATCTCATTTATACTCACATAGCCTCAGAGCAGGAACACCATGACTTTTAGAAGAAAACTACAGACCCCCTTGTTTGGGATGCATTCATTCTGTAAGATGTAACACACCTTTTCTGTGTGCTCTAACTAAACCTGACCAAAATGCAGCACCCAGCTGTTCCTCCCCAAGCTGCAGCATCACTCCTTTGGAGGGCCACAGGTGGTTTCCTTTGAGCACCCTTACTTTTCTACTTTCTTTCCATTTGGGTCAAGGCCTAAAAACCAGCCCAAAGCTTACACAATGACTTTAAAACTACTTGAGAAAGCAATTTAACAGCCTCCACTTTTCCCAGAGGTGCCAGATAATGTTGGTGGGAGAGAACCCCCTCATTGAAATAAGACTGAGATCAGAGTTGTGAGGGTCTGTCCCACCAGTAGAAACAGAGCTGGGCTTCAGATAACCAGCTTTGTAAAATTGATTATGTATAATTGGGGTTGGAAGAGACCCCAATTAGGCCAAAGGCCTTCCAGTCAAATTTTTTCTTCAGTATTCAAATTTAAGTTTTGAGTGAGAAATACATTTTTATTTTTCAAGAATATGAATGGATATGTAAGAATATGTATCTGTGATTGTGTGTATGTGTGTGTGTGTGTGTGTGTGTATAGATATGAAGTCAAATGTCTAATTCATCCCTAGCCCACATATACCCAGGTCTTATCTCCCCCCAAGAAGTAGTTTCCCCATAACTTTTTGTACATTTTATGTATCTCCTAGGTGTTTTTAGGAGAATACAAGCAAATATGATTATATATACTTTAAATAGTTTTACATAAAATGTAATACACTGTTCACATCATTTTACACCTTGTTATTTCCTTCATTTAGTAATACATCTTTCTGGCTGGGCATGGTGGTGCACATCTGTAATCCCAGTATTAGGGAGGCTGATACAGGAGGATGTCAGGTTCGAGGCCAGCCTCAGCAAGTTCCTCAGTGACTTAGTGAGACCCTGTTTAAAATAGAATTGGGGGAGTAGCTCAGAGGTATAATGTCACTGGGTTCAATCCCCAGTACAAAAATAAATAAAATAATAATATATCTTTCTAGTGTAGTCCATAGAGCGCTTATTCATTCTTTATAAAACTATATATCATTGTATTAATGAGTTATCACATATTTAACCAGACATCTAGTGGTGAATATAGAAGTTGTTTCCATGTTTTTGCTACTGGAACAATGCTTCAATGAATAACATATATTTCACATATGTGCAAAATATCTATAGAATGAATTCTTAAAAGTAGAATTTCTGGGTCAAATATATATGTATTTTAAATTAGTAGTTATTGCTAAGTTGCTATCCATAGTGTTTCTTATCAATTCTTCACAGCCTTGCCAAGAGAGCATATTACTCAAACTTCTGGATTTTTGCAAATCTGATAAAGAAAAATGGTATTTTGATTTACATTTCTCTTAGGAATGAGGTGGATTATATTTTCTTATGGCTAAGGGCCATGAGTAGTTCTATGTCTGTTAGTTGTCTATGTTATTTCCCCTTTTTTCTGTTGGCTCATTAGTGTTTTTCTTATCAAATTCTAGGATCTCTTTATTTATTGGAGACACATATAATTTTAATCCTCAAATAGCAAATCTCTGAAGAGGTTTTATGCCAGAGTTTTTCAGTGTCTCTTAGGAGTAAACTTTTTCCTCAAAAATGATAAATAATAAAATCTTTTTTCCATAAAAAAGAACAAAAACACATACACCTGTAAAATTGAAGGGGTTAACTTCCTCACATCCCTAGACACTTCTGAAGAATCCTAAAGCAGCAGAGAACATATTAGAAATGACTTCCTTACATGGCTGGCTGGCCTGTGATTCCAGTTTCTGATAATCTTTTAAGCTAGAAATACAGTCTAGTGTTCAGCCTGAACCTTTATTGATGTAGTTGATAATCTTTCCTACTTGACATTGTTCAGCATTTTGTGATATTTGACTTCTTCCTTTATTAACCTTCATGTGTTATTTAACTACATCATTATTTAATACTGTTTTATGCCCACCCCTCCAATAAGACCAGGATCCTCCTTGAAGTGAGGGAAATGTCTTATTTATCTTTTATTTTTGGTACTGGGGATTGAACCCAGGGGCATTCTATCTCCAAGCTATACCCCCAGTTCGTTCTATTTTTTTGTCTTGAAACAGGATCTTGCTAAGTTGCTGAGTGTCTCGCTAAGTTGCTGAGGCTGGCCTCGAACCTGTAATCTTCCTGTCTCAGCCTCTCAAGTGCTGTGATTATAGGCATGTGCCACCACGCTTGGCTTTATTTACCTCTATATCTTTAACCTAACATAGTGCCAGGCAGATATTGTCAAGGTATAATCAAGGACTTATTAGTTCAGAGTATAGTCAGAGATGTTCATAAGTGCTTGTTGAATAAAGACTGAAACAAGAGAAAAACTCTCTTAACTCATTTCTCCACAGCATCTACCATACACATAAGTTAAAGCAAATGCCTTTTTAAATTAACTGTCCGGTCATTCATGGGAACTTGGAAAATCCCATGTCCTTCAAGTTCATCTTTTTCTTCTGTGTGCCTTCTTTCTAAACCAATATCATCTACTATTTATTATGAACACTGTTATGTACTAGATATTTTTGGGCTTTTAAAAATAAATTATTTCTAAACCACACAGGCAGGCATATAAGGTAGATGACATACTCATTTTGAAGGTGAGGAAACCAGCGTGCAAAGAGATTAAGTAGCCTTCCCAAGATCATAGAGCAAAAAGGTACCAAAGCAGATGTCTTAGTCTGTTTGGGCTGCTATAACAAAGTACTATAAACTGGATAGCTTATAAACAACAGAAATTTATTTCTCACAGTTCTAGAGACTGGGAAGTCTAAGATGAAGTTGCTAGCAGATTTAATGTCTGCTAAAGGTCTGCTTTCTAGTTTATAGGTTGCACCTTCTGGCTGTGCCCTCATATGGTAGAAGGGGCAAGCAAACTGCCTTGGGCCTCTAGTAAGGGCACTGAAATTTCAACTTAAGAATCTGGGGAAGGAGTGTGACACAAACATTCAGACCACAGCAGATGGGACCCCAGAGACCAATGTTTGTGAACCCCAGAGACCACGCTCAGTTCTTTCCTCTTGCAGCTCTATGAAATACAGATCTTAAAAACACTATGTGCAATCAGCGCCCTATTCCAGGGGTTCCTTTCCGATTTTCTTACATTTGCCACTTCCCCTTTGCCATTTCCTTACATTCTGAGAGTGGAGCTGTTTGGATTATACAGTTCCATTTTATTGGATATGTTTGGATGACTC